>VZSG01000104.1:992568-1010432 GCA_013398315.1 Nothoprocta pentlandii
AAGTATGAAACAAAATTTGTCCTCAAGTGACTGCAGAGAGTTATAACTCTGAAACAGAAGAATCAGAATGCATGCAGAAATTTCTGTTTACTTGGTATCTTTCAGAAGAAAAAAAAAAAATAAGAGAAAGCCCACTTGGCTATTCACATTAAGGAATGGTCTGTATTGACAGCAGTTTGCTTACTCAAGTTGTATGCCTTAACTTGTAAAGTAACTCTTTTAATCAGGGTTCCTGGGGTGGATAGGTATTAATATAGATGACAGATAAAGTAGTAAATATTATAATACCACACATATGCACCCAGACCCTCTCTCTGTACCTTATATATAGAGATACATATTAAATATTTAAACTCATCAACATAGCAGTTGAGATGATATGTAAAAGATAAAAAATAAAATGAAAATCTTGCCCAAGATAAGATAGCTCTGCCTCTGCAATTAGGCCCCCAGAAATTTTATATTCATGTTTCTAAATATCCTTCAAAATAATATTAGCATAAAATAAATATTGCTGGCTAGGAAATTGCTATGATTTGGTATTATTGCTGTGTTTTACTGATGTGGAGTCTGCCCTGGCGAGTCATATAGTCGTGGAGCAACTTTGATTTTAATAAGAGATTTGCCCCTGGAGGTGTGTTATTGAACTGTCCTGAAGTCCTTTGCAGAGCTCCTCCTGGTGAGAGCATCACATGCTGTTTGTGAGGAGCTACCAGGCAGCGGGCAGTTATTAGCTGGGCAGCGGAGAAAGACTTTGACAGAAGTCCTGCAGAAAATAAGTGTGGACACTATGGAAATTGTTCACAGTAGATTAAAAACTCGCTAAGAGACATCACATAAAAAGCAGGAAAAAATATTTGGCTTTCATCACGGCTACAAGCAATTGTGAGACTCCAGTGTGCTGAACAGAGGTTTGAACAAAGATCTGGTTCCTCGTAATGTGTTTATCAATGATTTGGGAAAGCTTATCAATACTGAGATGACAACATTTGTGGATGATACATATCTCTCAATATTTGGCAAGGCTAGCCAATATTAGAGGACCTAAAAAGAGGAGGCAAAAAGTCAGTGCAGAGGCTGATACATGCAGTGCTGACAAATGCATCTACACATAGTTTTGGGCAGCAATACAAGATCTTCTTTTAATATACATCAATCTTCCAACCAGTAATTGAAGTCCTTGAGTGCACAGGGTATAAGCATTGTAATACAGAGGATGGACTAGCTACTATTTTGATGATGAAAAGCAGATGCTCAACCAGAATATTATGTTAATTGCTAGGAAGCCTGTCAGAAGGAAAAGATATGGAAAAAAAATGCAGTGGGATTTCAGGAATGCTGTATCAGGCAACACAAAGTGCTGGATTTATGTGAATACTGGTGCATAGGCTGAGAGTCAAATGGTCAAGGTAAGGTGTTTTAGACAAGAAACAAATCAGATGGAATATGCTTAAAGTTTTTTTTTTTTTCAAATCAGTAATTAACGATGTACTGAGATTAAGCTATGTGCTGATACGTGCTTTTTTGATGATAAAACTGACGAGGAGCAGTTGTTGAGTACCCAGTTCAGTGTGAGACAACCTGTGGGGAACTGAACCCTTGTGGAGCCTCTTGCTCCAGGCTCATGGGTATCAAGGCCCAAAGACGGAGCCAGACAGAAGATGATGTCTCAGCACCTGGATTATACATTCCCTACTCTTTTGAAGAAATATGGGTCAGTATTCTCCTAGGCATACTTCAACCTCTAGCATTGGTTTAGAGGCTAAAAAATCATGTATTCTTTTGGTTGCATTTATCTGCAACAGGGTTTCTTGCAGGTTCCTCTGATGGATTTGTCACTGCCTGCTGGCAGAGATAGGGTGAGGTGGCCACGAGTCTCCCGCTGTAAGAAAACTCTTTTATTCCATGATATGGATCATCATCTTCAATTGGATTTGGTTTATTCAGAGGTTGACGCACTGTGTTCAGTTATCTATTAACTAGTATAGACTGCAATAAAAAGAAGACTGCTATTGTACATAAAAGTAGGTATGTATTCAAATATTTTTCATTACTTTTATTGCATCTACATTTATAAAGAGTTGTAAGAGGTAATCTCTCTATCATATTCTCTGAAAAAATAATTATATTAGACTGGGGTTACAGGTCCCTAAAAATATAGGCTCTTTTTGCATATGGCTCTGGAATTCAGCTTTGTGGTGCTCTGAACATTTTTCTTTTCCATTGAGAGAAGGGAAGAATACATTCTCTTTGTAAACTCATGCAATCTCTGTAAAGAAGCATTACTTATATGACAGATGCATAAGGAAGAAACATAAGAGCAGATGCTAACAGCAATAGTAGGGCAGTGATACAGTTGGCCTTGAGGTTTAGGATTTAAGTGGTAAGGGGAGAAATTGGTTAACTGTGTGTTAAACTGCAGTAAATAATAATAGATTATCAGAAAAAGGAGTTTTTGTTGAATATGCTTTTCAGCATAAGAAATAAGGGCAAGAAGTTGAGAGCAGAACATTAAATATACATAAATGATGAGGCCTGGGAATAAATGACAAGTTTGCATGTTACATAAAACATGAACAAATGGTTAACAAGAGCTCAGAGTTAAGGGGGAAAAGTGTGTCTAGCCCACAAAGGACATGGATGTTGATCTCTTTCCATTTTGAAGGGCTCTTTTATAAACCTTATGTTCTGTATCATGTGAGTTTGAGCTCACCCAATGCCAAACCTGGTGGTATGTGGATAGATGTGTGTTATTTACTGCAGCCGTATCACTCAGAACAACAGGACACATTTTGTTTTTTAAACAAAATCCTGTGTTTAAAAATGTTGCTTTAATTTTTGCTGTTTTGCATTATTGTTAGGCTTGAATCTGAGCTGAAAAACTCTCAAGTGAAAATATTTTAGCTACTTTATGTAAAGCATTTAGGTGGCTCTGAAAAGATTGCCTCTAACAGTGGCTAAAGCAGAAAGAGATAAGAGAGCAATAAAGGACATGAAAGGACTGAAATGAAATGTTTCCCAGCATTTTGATGACAAAGCCTGGCCATTACAAGGCATTGGCCAATTTGCAAGCACTGTGGATAGCTAGTGGAGACTGAAACTTCAGCACTTCTACTGGGAAATGTGCTACAGCTTCAGAGGAATCATGATACTTATTTGGAGTAAAGAAACACAGAAGTGGTATTTACAGCCCAGGAGACGGGCAACCTTTTCTATTAAAAGAAAATAAAAGGAAGCAAAAAGGATGATATATACTCTGCTTCTAACATTTCCAATTACAATTCTAAAGCTATTTCGTATTTTTAGATTTTAAAGTGAAGCTTATGCATCAATTATGTAAATGTAATTACTTTCAAGTTGAATGTGATTCCATGTCTATATACACAGTTCTCCTGTGTTTTATTCTCAAAGGGAAGGGAAAGGTTCCTAATCCCAAGTACCAGGTCCACAAAACCGGACCAGTTGAGCAGATCTTCAGACCTCTCCTTCTGCTGGTTTTGAGGATGGTGAACTAAACCAACAAAGTTGTTTTACCCCAGAAACCACTGAAACGCTCTGACTGTTGTTCCTCCTCCTGTATGTGGAGCCTGAGAGAGCCTTAAAATGAATCTTGGTGGCTACTTCTGTTTAGCATAAGGTGCAGCTTCCCCAAACACTGCCATTGGCTACTGTGCCAATGGTAAAGAGATGGTAAAACACTCCAGTGCCTCTGGTGAGCTTTGTGTCAGCATTATTTTATAATTAATTTGTCTTCAAAGTTGCCCTGGATCTAGCTAAGCTTTCTCCTTGAAAGCCCGTTTTTAGGGCACAGCCCGAATTTCATCACAGGTAAAGCAATCTGCCTGATGCGAATCCCTTCCAGCGCGGGGCTGCTTCTGGGAAGCCGGGGGCTAATTGGACCAACAATGACAGTTTGAAAAATTGTAGGTTTTGGAGCTTCCAAAAATATTCTGAGTGCGTTTTTGTTTCCTCGTAACTCAATTGCAGTTTGACCTAAAAAGCTCTTAATTTGGTGTGTTCTGATGTCATTTCTGTGGAAACATTCAGCGCAGGTAAATCTGGATTGTGTCCTGGCATTGCTTAGAGGGAGGGCTATTATTTTCCCTTCCCACACCTATTTCAGACTTAAATTAAAAAAGAAAAAAAGAAACAAAATACCAAAAACCCAACCTCCCTACATTTACAGTATGAAAAAATCACTACTCAGAATAGGTGAAATCTTTTCATGTTGCACACAAGACCTTTTTGAGTCCTTATAGGGCTTTCAGTGGTGCAGAAGGATAATGCTCTCATTTGTTTTGAGGTAATCTACTAAATCTACTAATCTACTCATTTGTTTTGACGTAATCTACATTTGTTTTGAGGTAATCTACTAAAAAACTCAATCAATGTGTTCTCCAGACATATCTTCCTTTCCTTTTAAATGTTTGCAATTTCACAAATATGCCCCCTTTTTTAGGGAAACACTGCTTGTTGCGAAACAATTCCACTTGGATGGAGTTTTATGGGTGTCTTATAAATGTTACCACCCAAAGGGTGAAATGTTTACATTTTTGTGCGGAGCGGTTTTAATGTGTGGAAGAGGCGTGTGGCTCTTATTTTTAGGCTCTGTCCTTTTCTTCCTTCCCCTCCAGCTCCCCCAATATCGGTGTTTCCGTAGAAACCCTGCTTGTCAGAAACCATCATAAAAATAGGAAATGACACTGAGCTGTCATTGGGGGGAGGCAGTCATTGCGGGAACAATGTGTTTTCCACTGTTGGCAAAAAATCTTGCTTTTATTTCTCTTCTCAAGAACAATATTTTTGGTCAAGATTTACGAGGAAGAGGAGCACTTCCCTCCTCCCCTGCTTCCCTTTGCATCCCTTGTCGGGAGTGAGCACTGCCCGGGGAGCAGAACGTGCCCATGAGGAGATGCAACCTTCATGCGTCCCATGTTGTGCTCTTCAGGCTTGATAGAGCTGTTGTCCTGCAACCTTATCCTCTCCTTACGTAACTCTTTGGAGAAGTTTATGCCTGAGCTATCGCAAGGGTGATGTTTTATCAAACCTCCTTACAAAAGCTCTCCTCTCTGCAAGCCATCGAGCTCTTACTGAGGGACTGAAATGCTGCATGGTCCCTGGTCAAGGATGAGCTGAGGCTGCTTTTTTTTTGTATTCAGATAAGGTACTTAAGCTTCCAGAAGACTTTATATGAGGCATGGACTCCTGCTGTTGTGATCCCCGGCTGCGTGCTTCACCCGGTATCTCTTGGGGTGATGGGGCACAACAGAATCAATTGGGTTTGGTTCCAAGAACTGTCTGGTGTAAGTAAGATATAGGGAGATAACACTTTGTATGGTCACTGTGGGCTTGCACAACGTGTTTAATTCTCAGGTCTTACACTTAACCTTTTGATCCCTTTGCCCCTTGCACTGTGTGCAGTCTGCTTTCCCCATCATGATACCAGATTGCTCTCATTGCTTCTAGTTTAGATGTCCTGACTTGGACATAAAAAGAGTCTGGAAGTCTAAGCCGTGTTCTGATAACTGTATAAGTGGTGTGTAACCTCAGCTCTGACACCTGAACTCTGTAATAGTGCCACGTAAGTCAGACTGACACAACTCCAGGCCTTTTCCCACTTTTTCTCCAGGTGCTTACCATGACACGCTGTTGCCTACAAATCCAAATCCTGGCCTCCCTTATCTCTATTCGGTCAGCTGAGTTGTTTTTATGGAAATTGTCATCAAATAGGAACAATTTCTGTGTATGCAGGTCTCTACTTGGCTGCTTATTTGTGGATGGTAATTATGCAGGAGAAATTTTGCTGCCCTCTTTTGTTATGCTGCTGCTTAGAGTGAATGCTTTAAAGCCTCATGTCTGCACCTGTCAGGGACTTCCTTTTTCTAGAGATATACGTGTAAAGCTAGCGTGTACATTATCTGTTTTATGCATTAGTGTATTAGAATAGCCCATAGAGGGCTTTACTTGTAAGACTCAAGCTCCAGATGAGCCCATCCATGCTCTCCTTGTCTGATACTTCGACTTTCTTTGAGAGGAGAATTTAAGTGTGCACTAGATTTTAACCCTTTATCATCACATGAAGTGAGACCCTGGTAAGATCTGCAGGGATTTAAAAATGAGCTCAATAAAAAAAAAATAAGGGCTCTCTCATTTAGTACCTCCATCTATAAAAATCTCAAGAAAACCATATAGCCAAATCTGTATAATGATTGCATAAGCATTGAAAGGGGAAAAAAATACCCTGCTTTCTGCATGAGAATAACCATTCTGAAACAGGCTGGGAGTGCTCTTATTTTATCTCTTCCTGACAGCAATTCTTTAGGAATGTGCAAAGAACCCATCATGGGCAATTGCAGAGTGATTTTCCCACTGGGAAGTATTTTTCCTTGCCCCATGGGTTAGTGGCTGACCTCTGGCCTGGAGCACAAGCTCCATATTGATTCATTTATTTTTGTCTCAGGTAATGCGAAAATCTCAGAGCTTTCCAGCAGCTGGAGAAAACAGATACACCTTGCAATGCTCCCACAGCATGAAAAGGAGGAAAGCATATTTCTCCTTTTCAGTTCTTTCTGTACAAAAAAAAATCAGATCAGAGAGAACCAGAGAAAATACCTGAGGAAAGGTCACTCCACTGAGCTACTTTGAAACCAGGATGAAAGAATGATGATAATCCCCCTTGTAGAGTAGTGTTAGGTGCTTTAATTCATATCTGTAAAGCGAGTTGGGGGACCACCTACAAGCACACCTGGCCGGCCCAGCACAGGGAGACTGGGGGACCACAGCGGTGATGCCATGAGCACCCTTGCGCCATGTACCAAGCGTGATGTGCCCAAACTGTGGAGCAGGGGATGCCCAGACTGATATTTATCAGCTGAGGAAGGGCCCTGGGAAAGGTAGCAGTAGACAGCACTGGGAATTAAAGGACATCCTTTCTTTTTTCAGGAAAAATTGGCAAGTTTGAGGTGGAAAACACTGTCTGGAGAAGTATTGCCAGATAGTAGGACTGAAGAACAAGGGCCAGAGCCCATGCAGGGAGAGCTCAAAAGACTCCCCATGGAGAAAGAAGACAATACTATAAGATATTGAGTATTTTCCATATTTTTTTCATTCCTAGGAGTTGAAATTACCAGAGGGCTGTTCTGAAAGGTCTTTAAATTGTCCTGGTGCTGGTTCAAACTCTAGCCCTAAAAGGGAGAAGGTGGATGCAACCTCTTGTCCCCATTGGTGTGGTCAGTGATGTAGGGTTGCTCATTTGCTTATTTTTCATTCAAACTATTAGAAGCCTCAATTATTCTGGAAAACAGAGCCTTGATGCCTGCAGCATGAAGCCTTTGCCAACGTTACTAGGTCAAACTTGATGCCATCTATTTATTCTTTTTAACTAAAAGTTCACTCTCCTGGGAGCAGACTTTGATGGAATAAGATACAAAGGGCCCTAACGTTATCGCTTGGAAAAGGTCTTTTTTGTCATAGTGCAAATATTATGAATTCCTTCCTTTTCTTTCACCTTCGAATTAGAAAACACCAAGTGCAGCTATCTTTGGCTCTCTTGTCTGACATAGCTTTGCCAGTCTGTGAATTTTCTTTCAAATTAGTAGACTGAGTTTTCTTATCAACCCTTAGCCAGTGGCAATTACTGTCAGTCTTTTCAGCTGAGTTAATAGGCTTGTGCTAACTAAACAGAATTTTTTTTTTGTCATAAATTAGGATTTTACTTGAGCGCCCTGCACTCCTTGATATTGTTTTAAACATAAGGACTGTTTTAGCAGTAGAGGTGGCAGGCACAGCTAAACTTTGTTATTTGACTTCACAAATTGCCCTGAACAATTCAACAAAGGTCAGACGCTTGAAGGATTATATTTTTCTTCTGCAAGGGATTATATTTTTGGGCAATGTGCATAACAATTTAAAGTACAATGAACACAAGGCAACGTGCCCAAGATAGGGCTTTGAAAAGCGTGCAGCTCAATTTGTAGCTACTGGAAATGAATGCAATGCCATCTGAAGTGCCCCTGAGTGTCACTTGTCACATTTTTCCATGACTTCTTGATACGTAGGTACCGCAAAACAAAGCTTTGATAACGGAGAGATGTATAAGGCTAAGAGGAAAATACATAATGGCCCCACAAATCAGACCTCCATTGCTATGATTTTCTTACAAATAGTTATGGGAAAGGTTGATATATGGGAAGGAATGATATATCTATCTATATACACATGAATACACATTATACGTATTGACAGATGTAGTGCTCTAAAGATGGTTTCAGTTTTTCTGATGACAGTATCTATTTACACAGGGAGAGAGGCATTTTCAGCTAAACATATATATGTATATATTTTTATATATATATATATATATGTGGTATGTTGCTCAAGCAGTTCTCAGTCAGAAATATCCACATTTTCAACACTGTCCATGAAGAGGTGGCAGTGCTAAATGCATTTGTCCTGGTTTTCTCTGACAATTTCTTTCTCTTGTGGGGTAGTATTGGCTGTTCTGCCAAGAAAGGAAAGGGTAGAGTTCTTCTGGTTTTATTTTTTTTACAATAAATTCATAAACTTTCTCTTACTGCTTATAAATCATTTGTAGATACAAAATGTCTATTCCTTTAGAAAAGGAAAACATGTTTACTGTGCAGGAGAAGCACAAATATTTCAGGGATTCCCTTGATAGGAATAAGGCACACAATATTTTGACATTGCTGTGATTTCCATAGGTGTTTTTAGGTATAGGTGCATATAGAATTCCATCTCGATCTTGTTGCCGTAGTCACAAATATAACATAATACTGTTTTTCTCTTGAAAGAGAAAAGCAAGAGCTGACAAGCTCCTTCCATATGCTAGTTTGGATTGCAGAGCAGTGGGCTCGACCCTGGCTGCTCCCGTCTCTGAGGCAGTTCCTGTTTAAATCCAGGTTAAATCTGAACCCGGAGCTGACTCCAAGTTCTGCTCCACCGAGCCGCTTCATACACAATAGATATTTAAGCAAGGCCTTGTTCTCTCAATTAAAAGAGCTCTTACCAAATTGAGAAAATGTTGCAGTCAGACCCATTAACCCTTTATTATGGATTTGCTATTTGTGCTAGCAGGGCTTTCAGTCTTCCCACTTGAAAACTAATAGTCATCATAAAGAAAGATGGTCCAGGCTGCCAAAGTACATTGTTCTGGGATTTCAAGTCACATCTCTGCTTCCAACAGAGAAATTAATTTGCTTGCCCCTGACAGAGCCTTTGCTCCTGGTGGATGTATCTACAGAACTGTTTCTTCAGGGGACAATTAAAATACTCAGTGCTGAGAATAAGGGAGAAGTGTGTGGACACAGTATAACCACAGCAAATAACAGATTGTGCCCAAAGTGTTCCTTTCATTACTTGTTTCTCTCCAGATCCCTTCCTTGCTTGTCTCTTTATTTGTGTTTGTTTTGCATCAGCAGGATGCAGGCTCTTCATGAATACATTTCCCCAAGTAACCTCGCCACAAATAACACACATTTTGATCAGAGAGAACTTGTTTTCAGGGAACCAAAATCCAGCTAAGGAAGGAACCTTTACATTACAAGTTTAAAAAGCTCATGAATAAAACTTTCTACTGCTATGCTATCCCTTTATCCCTCTTCTGCCTTTCCTATCCCTCTCCTCTTTTACTCTGTTGCCTGTATGTGCTAAGCAAACAATGCTGAATCAATACATTTCGGATCAGACTCTTATTGTCCATATAACCATCAAGAAGAGCTGTTTTTAAAAAGTTGCAGGTCCTTTCTGCCTTTGTAGCAAGGAAATCTTTTTAGACCCCACCAAGCCAATAGAAAGCAAATTCTGCAGAGGTCTCTGATACTGCATCTCTAGATTGCTTTGAGATGCATAAAGAACTGCCATATAATCCAAGTCCTGTTGTGTTATTAGGGGCCCTCTATTTACAAGATATGACTATATTTAACTGAGGTGCTTTAATAACATCATCTTTTCCTTCATAAGTATGCATGCTTTAGAGGACATATGAAAGACCTTGTAGGGGCCAGTTTGTCTAATAGCCTATCTAATCTAGTGAATAACCTATCTTTTGGGGGCCAGTTTACTATCTGGGGTACCCAAGTAGTTTCTGACTCTCCATGCCTCATGCACCTCTGGGTTGGATTGGTTTTGGTGTATGTATCCTGACTACTCAAGGCTTTCTGCACTGTGATTCCAGAGAGTAAATCCTGA
This sequence comes from Nothoprocta pentlandii, assembly GCA_013398315.1. Classification (NCBI taxonomy): domain Eukaryota; kingdom Metazoa; phylum Chordata; class Aves; order Tinamiformes; family Tinamidae; genus Nothoprocta; species Nothoprocta pentlandii. The sequence continues at coordinate 1,002,775 of VZSG01000104.1, forward strand.
GGAAGAAGAGGCTTTGTGTAAAATATTATTCTGCTTCAGAGGAAGGGAAGTCTCAGTAACTTGTGAGAAGAGATGATTTTCACCTTTATGTGCTTCTAGACTTGTCCCACTTAACATCTCACAGCTTCCTTCTGCCTTGAAGAAGACCAGCTTCTATGTAGGTCCTTGTCTCCCCTCTCAGCTGACTAGATCAGTGGTGCTCAACCACCACTGGCCACTTCATTGCTGAGAACCTCAGGTTTCTCTTCATAACTTGGAGCTGGTGATAGTTCATGTCTGGGCACTTGTCCCCACCATGGTGCAGTTATTGTTGCTGAGACTGTTAATTCATTATTTTTTCCATGGTTTGCACTTACAGGTGTAAGTACTTGACATTGTGTATGATTTTATTCTTTTTTTTTGTTTGTTTTTTTTGGTTGCCAAAATTCAGTGCTCTCCTAAAAAAAAAAAAAATATAAGCATAGCATTGTCAGGGACTCATAAAATGAGGCTGATTGAGGCTAGTAAAATACACTTGGCTAGCTAGCAACTGCCTTTTAAAGGGAATATTCAACATGCAGATGGGCTTAGAGAGAGGTTACCTAAGTTCAAGTGAGAATTTAAATGTAGATTCATAGATTTTTAAAGCCAGATGGCACCACTATGATCATCTTGTCTGATCTCCTGCATAACATAGACCATAGAATTGCACCCATTAATTCCCACGTCAAGCAGAATGGCACAATGGCAAAGAAATGTGTTTCCTGCAGATGTTTTATTTTGTTCCATTGGGCCAAAAAATTGAACTGACCTCACATCAGTATTTAATTTAGCGCTGTTAATAACCTAGCTTATGGTAATATTAAGAAACAAATAAGGAATGTTTTCAAGGTCTTGACTGGAAACTTGTTGGCTTGGTTGCAATCTTTTGGGATGCAAGATAGATGGAGCTGTACAGTTGTTTCCGCCTGTATCGAGTCAGAGCTCTAGAGGGAGGATCTGACAACGTTGTGCAGTGACATATTGGCAAGTCAGAGCAGCATATGGTGGAAAGAGGAAAAAGACAAGAGAGGCCCAGACTAGAGCTTTAGCAATAGCCCCAAATTGGGTATATGACTAAACAAATGCTTCTTCCTACCAAAAATAGAACAGCAACAACAAAAAGATGGATCCAAAAAATTATCTCCCCTTGAAGAAAATCATCAGATTTGTCTTGTCTATTTTAAGGGCTTTTAATTGAAGCTGTTAATTTTTCAGCACGCTTTCTCACTTCTCTAGAGAAATAATCAATCTGTTAAACTTTTCCATGCGTGCAATAAAAGCAAAACAACTTGGTGATGAGCCCTAGCCAAATCCAAACGTTCACATGTCAGTCATCCAGTGCAAATAAAGTGCTGCAAGCCCAGCTCCCCCGTCTGTGCTCGCACAAAACAGAATTTGTTCTCCTCAATAGTCTGATTTGGCCTGACAGAAGCCAGGCATGTGAATAAAACATTACTCAACACGAATAATGATGGCAGAATTAGATGTTGTGCATGTAGCTGGTTTTGGGCAGGAATAAAAAATGTGAGTTTTGCTGATAGTTTTTTCACGTTCATGGAAGGGGGTTATTTTAGGCTGCTCTCCAAGCCAGGCATTGCAGCTTTTGCAGAGTTCCTGCAGGGCGACACCGGCTCAGACCTAACCTGCAAGTTCCTTGGACACAGTTGTGCCAAACCAAGGGCTAATTTAGTACTGGGAAGACCAGGCAGGAAAATGAACAATTTCTTGGCGGAAAGGAGTAAGAGGCAGGGAATGGACATGAGGAGGAGGAGGAGGAACACTATTAGCAGCCACTAAGAAATTAGGGAGGGTGTTGCAGGCTGGATCCCAAAAGAATGTCCCCCAAGAAAACCCCCAAAATGTGTAAAATAAGGAAGAGCATTCCACTAATGACAACACATGGGCATGTTGAGGGAGATCTTAAGACACAGATGACAAACATTATGTAACAGAAGCTGGAAATATCTCGCCCTTCCATGCTTGCTTCCTGCTCTAAATAAAACAAACCGAATTCACAATACTTTGAATAATCTGTGCAGTCTACACACAGTTGGGATATCAAGCTGTCTGTGAGCAGAAATTGCATAGTCAAGGAAGTAGGCAGAAAATCTCCTAGTATTAGTCCACAATATTTACAATTACTGACAGAATGCTTTTTAGAAATGAAGGTTTCAGCATGGCTTAGTAAACTCACATTGTAATTTGTCTGTCAGTTCTCTGAAAGTTCACTGGCATTGTCAAGTCGCGTTTAACTCAGTAGGGGAATATGGATTTCATCCTCGGTGAGTTCATGCAGCATTTTGATAGCCACAAGCTTTCCTGCTGACACTGCAACATTTCCTCCCCACCGCCTGCTAAATTAGCATGTTTCTGCATATGACTGTATTACGCAGGTGATCCAAAAAAAAATCTTCTCTCAGACTATGATTGTTGTTTAGAAGTGCCCTAAGCGGCTGCCGCACGGGCACTCTCGCAGGTGAAAGATGATTTCTGCCAAACATAATGAAGACTTCATTTGTGACACACCGACAGCAACATGACACACAGGTTTGGGCAATCTTCGGGTCGTATTTTCACTTTTTCAACTTTCTTTGCAACACCCTACTTTTTCTCTGCCTACTGCAAAATCCATAGAAGAATTTCATACTCCCCTGACTGAGCCATGGCCACCATCAGGCTTGTCTTTATGCAGGTGTTGTTACAAACTTCAGATCAATTTCATTAAACCGGACGCGTTTGGAGAGCAGTTACTTGCCCATATGCAACCATTTTGTTAAACGTGTTTGCAGATTTCATTAACAAAAATACAAGCTGGCAGATTAAAAGGAATTTCATTAACTTTGGGGAGGCATGATCCAAGACAGAAAAATACCTGGCACTGATTCCCCAAAGTTCAAATTTGAGCTGTTCAAAGCATTGTCCATATGGTCTTTGAATGTGACAATACTCCGTTTGGAGTGTCTCAGTATTCTACTTAAAATCACACTGCTCCCCTTTCCTGTAAGAAAACAAGAGTGAATTACATAGTGAGCCCAAAGCATTCGCAGGACTTGAGTGGTCTGATGAGCTTGAATATGTTTTAAAATATTTGTTTGAAAATGTTCCTTATTTTCTTTTTCACTCTTTTTTTTTTTTCCTTTGTAAATGTGACTGCACGTGTGCACACAAGCATATATATAATAGTAAGTTCAGTCCACTCTTATTTTATCTGGTGAAATCAAAAGGCAATTTCCACAAACAGAATTTAATCCTATTAAAAATTATGCATTTGTTCACAGTGGGAGTGAGCATAATTGCAGTAAAAGGCTGCTTTTATGAATTTCATCTTGAAATTGTGCTTGATGCGTCTGGTGTGTAACCCAGGTGCACTGCAGACTTTGGCTCCAAGTTCTGTCCCCTCAGAAGGACATAAGTCTCATGTTCTCTTGGGCGCAATCTGGAGACAACTGATCATTAGCAGAACCAGCGGGGTTCTCTGTTGACATCTGTCAAACTGAAGCTTGCTTATGAAGTTGGAGGAGGAGTGGAAGAACGGAGATTTTTTTTTTTTTATCTGCTAGTGGTGCAGAATTGACTGCTTGCCAAGCTCTATAGATAGGTTATTTTTGAGTACTTTTATCTTACTACTTACTTCTTTTATCTTGCTTCTTATCTTACCTCTATCTTGCTAGACAGAGCTGGCTGTTGGGATATGGAACATGACAGAGCTGTTTAATATGACTGTGGATTTCCCATCCCCAGCGCTGGTGTCACCTGGATCCCACACTGACATGCTGCCAAAGAGGGCTGTGTGAGCGTGATGGATGCAGGAGAAGTGTCCGTGTTGTAGGGATCCACAGATGCTTTAGGTAGAATGCTGTGAAATGTTTTTTCCTGCTCCACTCTATTGTCAAGGCGTGCAAAGCTCATTTGGGAGCATAGACGTGGTTGGAGAATTGTAGGGTTAAATCTGCACAATGTATTGATGATGAGAGCCAATGATTTGGATGTAAAACCATAAAAACAGTCATTATTTAATGTAAATGCATGTCTGCTGAAGACCCAGCACTTCCCTGATCATTTGAAAATCACTGTGGAGAAGTCACAAGTAGATAAGACCTTCCACAGGTCTACTTCATCTTCCTACCTTTACTACCCATTCTTTCTGGAATTCTTGAGTGGGAAGAAGGTATCCAACCAAGCAGCACATAATGATCCCTCCGCTGTCTTGCTGGTTCCTTATATAGTTGGCATTTTTTCGTACTCTATCAGTTACAATAAGTCTCAGCAAATATGTCATCTTTGATAGACATATGGATTCCTGCAGTGAGCAGTATAAACATTAACCATGTTTCAGAACTATATTTGATTGTTAATCTTTTTTTTTTTCTTTAAGACATAAAATCACATAGCTGTTCATTTTAGACAGATTTTTCTTTGTTTTTGTCTCTAGATACAAAAATGTGAAGAAGTAAAGGGAAGCCTCTTGGCTGAGACAAAGCCAATATGTACAGAATAATGTATAGAGAACATCTAAGAATTTTCCCCACTTCTCTATAAAGATGTGATAATTTTCTGAATCAAATTCTTAAGCTTCATGTTTCTATGATGTAGTCATGAAAATGAATGTGAGCTTTATTTCACAGCTATTATTTAACACACTATACAACATTCCAGAGTCTAATCTTGCATTTCTTGTTATTCTGAGTTGTCATTGTTGAGCTTCAGAAATCCAAGGAAATATAATCTTTTACTTTCTGATTTAATACCGGTCTCTGCCATGAATTAATTTCATTTTAACCCATGCAAAAGCTAAACATGCATCTGAGTACAGGGAGAAACTGAGTTTTACAGTCTTATCCCGTAGTTACATCTTTGTGAGTTAATCTTGCCCTCGGTCAGTGCCCTGTTGAGTTCCAGGAGGACCACAAAGGTAGTGGATGTGATAAGGAAAATACTAACTCACTAATTGGATACAGTGGAATAGTTAGTAGATTTTACTTTGCAACATCAGTGTGCTGATGACTACATGATTAGCTAATGAGAAAGAAACATCTTATTGAAATATGGCTCAGTGAGGTGCTTCCCCCACAAACGTGGCCATTTAGGGGGCTATAGTCTGAAAGACGATTCAAGAGGCACCTAAAGCTGTAAGAGCCAGTTGTTTTGAAAAGGAAGTCAGTAGTATTAAATATATGCGTTCTTTAGGTTTTCATATTCACAGGTCCTCTTTTTCACTTCCATCTATTTATTGAATATAATATGATATTTTCACATTGCAATAATATCTAGAGTTTTGTGATACCCAGGCTTTCGTAACTTGATTGGCTTAAATCCCCCTTTGCTTCACATTACATTGTATTCACCTCCCAAGATAAGTTCATGGACACGCTACGTAGGTCTGATCCAATTTCTTTCAAGAACAGATATTTGGGGAAAGAAAGGATATCCTGTTATCTGTCTCTCTTTAGGAATTTTCTGAACATATTAAAACTCCAGGCCTAACTGTTTTTAAGAGTTAGCTTGATGCAGCATGATACAAAGGGATTTCTTGAGAAATCTGCCCATAATAACAAGTGACTTGATAAGCGACTGGACTTGATAAGCCAGGAGGTCTGATGGTCCTGATAATTTTTTTTTTTAATTATGTTTTTAGGAACATAGGCTACTCCAGGCTACTTGATTACATTGGTAGTAAAAAATCCCCCTGTCATTGCTTTGATATACCCAACAGCCAAGTAAGTCTCTTCCATCTATTTCTACTCCTCCCCAAGGACCCTGTAGTCAAGCTGCCTGCCAAGCTATAATTAATTTATATTTTGTACCCTAAGGAGAAACAGCCGAATGTTCATCAGCTTGTATGTTCTAACACTTCAGTGCCTTACTAGCTGGCATCTTATTAGTGTTTATTTGAATACCCATAATAAACAAAGCCATATCCTTTGCCCTTCATTTTCTTCTGGAATGTAATAAATCAAATGCAGCCACTAATCATATTACATCCACTTATTATTATGGTAATTCATGCTAATAAAGGACCTGACCTTGCTCCCACTGAAGTTACTTGGGAGGGCAGAATTTCTGGGAAGATGGCTGCTAACCTAAACAGTAGAGGCAATTCCAGAGGACCTAGAGTTAGATGGCATTGAAAAAGGAAATCTTAAATTTGAAGTCCAGCTACTATATTTTAAAGTGCTTAGGTATGAAGAATATCTGCATGGGACAAGAGCAGCTGAGAAATTGTTACTCCAGTTCATAAATACACTTGTACCTCCGTTTAGCAGCATGAATGTTCAGGTTGAAGAGTTCACTTTTTGTGGCCGATGCTCATTGCTAACAACTATTGTACTAATTGACAAGAACGAGCCTGAATTAAATATTAAATAATTTAATGGTAAAAAAAAAAAAAGAGCAATTTTAATATTGCTGGAACTGGAAGGATTTTTTTTTCCTCAAAATAAGTGAATATTAATACAAATCCAATGTAGAGATCTTATTCATTTTAGTTCCTCTAATATGACATTCACTTTCTCTTCCAGTTTTAATCCAAGCTGTAAAAAAATCAACATAGAATCTAGGAAGCATGCAGAGAGAAAGAAAAGAAATCTCACATTTTAATGTTCTTTTATCTTCTTAAGTTACCAGGAAGGCTCAGTCTGATCCAGGACACGAATCGGGAAGAAAATAAGGCAATGCAACAGCACATGAAAAGACAGGAGATGGTAAATAGCTATTAAGGGTGCTATTCTGTTGCATGAACATAAAGTATTAATAATTCTTGTGTAATATATATTATGTTTTATGTTCAGTAGCATGAAGGGGCTGCAACATCCCCACTCCAAAACCAGGATGCTGCGAGAGTGGGATCTGAATGCCTCAGAAAACGTATGAATGTGTTAGGGAAATATTCCCCTTCAGAGCAAAATCACATGGAATCAGTCACTTCCCTGCCGCCCTTTGCAAGTGATTCGGGAGCTTGGCATGTATGTAAAATATTCTGGCACGTTGTTTGGGTGAATTTTTCTGTATCTGGTTGATTTGCAGTACCTTTCTAATTGGAATTAGAAAATGGACTGATTTATTATGGAATGCCACTTACTTTATCCCTGTTTTATGGAGTTAGCAATGACTTGTAACGTAGAAGGATGGATGGGTAGCAGTAGAGGCCTCAGCATAAAGGGTGTTTCTGCAAAGGGGCCATAGCCTGGCAGACGCGGGCTTGTCTGGTAGAGGGAACAGGAGATCCTATAGGATCTGTCTTGTTCCCTCTGTAAATCTGTACCTCCGTCACCAGCGAGTGTGATGAGGTACCCCAAGGTGCCTAGGCAAATGTAGGGATAGACTGCTCTGATCCAAAACAGTATTCCACTTTTGTTAAGGCAAATAATGACCGGCACTCGTTATACAAGGTAAAGAGAGTTTCACATTCTCCTTTGAGTACTGGAAATCCTTTTTTTCTTAGGACTTCCAGCCTTCTCATCCTTTCCCAGTTATGTTTGCAGAGTCTACGTGTTTCTAAATCTTTTGAAAAATCTACTGTAAGGAAGACATCTATTGAAGTAAATTGCCTAAACTCTATATTTATTTTTCACAACAAAATGAGCTATTTACTTAGTTCCTCTTGTGAATACTGGAAAATCTTTTCTTTTTTTTTTTTT
>VZSG01000104.1:1013038-1152461 GCA_013398315.1 Nothoprocta pentlandii
GGCTCAAGTGCTTGGCCAGCGTCCTGAGCGGTGCTTCTGTTATCCTGCCTGCAACCCCTTGTCCTCTGTGGACCCTGCGGGTCGCAGGATGATATTCCGGAGGACGATTTAGTCCTTGCAGCGGCAGCGCTGATGGAAGAAGCCGAGACTCCAAGTGATATGTTTTAGTAAATGAAGTGCCTCTTTATGAATCAAACGGTTCGTCCCTCAGCATGCCGCGACCAGAAACTCTGCTCCAGATGGAGGATGTCAAGCTCTCCATATCGTAATTAATCCAAGACAAACTTCTGTCTAGTTTAATGAGTCGTAGTTCAGGGAACAATGTCAATAAGGACCAAAATATTGGCTAAGACCCATAGGGAACCTTAAATCAGAGAAAACTAATGCCTTTAGCACCTCTATAGCCCTGCTACAGAAAGGACCAGCAGACCTGCCTGCTGGAAGGCAATTTAAAACTCCATTAGCTTCCCTAATGCCATGGTTAGAGCGGCAGCACGTTGCTCTTTGAGCCAGCAAGCGTGGGCAACACTGTTCCTGCAATGCCATGCAATGCCATGCCAAGAGAAGTTTCTTGGAGGCTGAATGTGGTGACATGCGAAAGGGCCCAAATGGCTTTGGGCTGAGGTGCAGGAAGGTTAGGTGCTGGGGAGCAAGACAGGAGGTGGTGTGTTTGCCAATGTGGAAACCTGTAGGAAATTCAGCATTGGTTTTAGAAAGAGCAGATCCGAAATTTTCCAAGTAGAGACTGGGGTGGATGCTAGCATGAGCGAGTGCAGGCACATTTTTCATGCAACTGCTGCCTGCTGAAGCTGCAGACGTTTAAAATCGGTGTATATGCCTGTTTTTGCCATAGTTATACCTCAGGTAGCACATGGGGTAATTTTAAACAGAGAAGGAGATCCCACATGCAGCAGCAGCAGCAGCAGCAGCCACAATTCTAGCGCTGCTAAAACCGCAGCACATGAAAGCTCTGCAGGCAGAAGTGATGGGCACGGACGATAGCTGCCGCGATGGCAACTGCCACTTCAGTTTGTTGATAGCAATGCACATCGCTTGGGTGATAGTGATTTACAGTAACTTCCCCTTTTGCAATTGAATACATCTGTGAAATGATTCTGTGACAAATAAAGTGTAATGGTTCCTTTTTTTTTCACTTTAAGCTTGTTAGAATATTGAACCATCCTACCATCAAAGAAGCATCCAAAGTATAGGGCACAGTCACACTGTGCATTAGAGGGAAGGCACAACGTATAAAACGGAACTGTCAACAATGATGCTAGACACTAAGAAGCACGAGAGAGGTAAAGGGATTTTTTCACCATGCTTTCTCCCTTTTTTTTTGCATTATTTAATTTTACTTATTTGGGACAGGAAGGGATCATGGAAGTTGTGGGGTCCAACTTCCCCCTAAACAAAAGGCTAAGTCTGAAGTTACACCAAGCTGCTCAAGGGCTTGTCAAGGACGGTGGTGGAGCTCATGGAGCCCATTGGCTCTTGCCCCTTCATGGGACATCCCCAAGACATGTCTCTTCTCTCAGTGAAAGACTTTCAAGAATTTCAGTGCATTTTGTATTAATCCTATTGAAATTAATGAGACATATACATAAATTTAATCAAGTGCTTACCTATTTCATCCTGATCAAGGTGGTAATGAGTTCTCGAGTTGCCACATACATAGTTTAAAGCTAAATTTTCTTAAAAATTGGGATGTGAACTCAATCAAGCCATCTTGTTTTCCTAAAGGAAAAATAGAGACCAGTACTACCTAGCTAATCACTTCATAGCTAATCATTTCATAGCTAATGACTCCAAAGGCAGTTTGCCACTGCTGTATTGATTATAAAGGAGAGCAGGGTATTTTAAAAATACTAAAAGATTTATACCCAAGCAGAACAAACATTCCTGGGCAGAGTGATATCTCAGTACAGAGGCTTTTAGGAAAACACCAACAGAGAGTTGATTTGGGACTGTTCTCCTAGGGTACATCTCTGCTTTCCAGAAGCAGAAGCTCTTGCAGCTTTACTCTTGTTTCCAGGAAATTGTACTTGTTCCTTTTACTACAGTTTCTGTTTTCTCACACTTGTCTCCAGCATTTCAGGGAACTGAAGTTTCGTAAGCGTTGGGGATTTTGAAGTTGTGAAAGTCTGTAATTGATGCTTGAACCTTAACCTGAGTATTTCCCATCCTGAATCCTGTCCCAATGTCTATAGGCACTTATTTTCTGTTGACTAGGCGAAGGTTTCAAGAGCAAAAATGGAGGCATATTTCAAAATACTCTAACTTTAGTGTTAATGAGACTTACAGCTTCTTTTGGTCCTTTGATTTCCTCTTATAAGCAGGGGTACAAAAATGTTTGCTTTTTCCTTGTTGCTTTTAATTTACATCAGAGACCTTAATAAAGAGCATTTAGTCAACAGGAGGCAAAATTTATTTAAATCAATATCTAATTAGGTTCCTTAATGTATTACCTTTCACTTTGGAAATTTAAGAAATCTAAGCAATTAAGTTTGTGCACTGACATCCTACTTTTTTTTGTTGTTGTTGTTCCTGCTTGACTAACTTCTGCATGTAATTGATCATTCCTAGACCCCAGTCTCACATTGATTTCTTTTGCCCGTTGCTGTCCTATATTTTTAAGGGATGAAGAAATTACATTTTTTGGGGGGTGGGAGAATCTATCTCTATATAAGAGCCAGGCCTAAAGTGCAGCTAAGAGAGTCAGTGAGCAGACCCTGCACTTTGTGCAGCTGTGTCTGGGTTCTGCTTAGAGTTGAACATTTGAGGCCCTCAGTGGAAGATGCTGAGGGTCTTCTTGAAGGGAATGGAGGTACCAATCTGCGACCCAACCCCTCGCCCAGCGAGGGTTGTTGCTTGCCAGGCACTTGAGTAGAGGACATCATGTCTGCCATGGCTTGTCAAGCTCTCAAACTGTGACCCGCTGCTGCTCTTCCACGTGGGTCACTCTCACGTGGGACACCAAGGGGAAACCGGAGAGCATCAAACAGGACTTGTGGGCTCTAGGAATGGTGGTCAAGCGTATGGGAGCCCAGGTTGTTTTCTCTCAGTCCTGCCAGTGAGGGGAGAGGGTGTGAGAAGGGGATGGGCTATATACTGACCCCGGGCCCTTATGGTCAGGGAGGCCAATGATATCCTGGGGATGTCCTGACTGTGAGGCTCACAGAGCATTGGAACTGGCTGCCCAGAGGGCTGTGGAGTCTCCTTCTCTGGAGATATTTGAAATCTGCCCAGATATAATCTTGTGCAATGTGCTCTAGGGGACCCTCCCCTTGCAGGGGGGCTGGACTAGAGGGTCTTTGAAATCTCAGTCCTTTTGTGATTTTGTAGTCTTTCAGGCTTTCATTTTTCCAAAAAGTGACACACCATTAAAGGATATGATGCATGATATCATTAATTGGCAAGGCAATGAAAACTTATGCTTGCCTTTTATTTATACCTTTAACTAGGTTTGTTTTTTAAGAAAATCACTTTGATAAAAGAAATATTTTTCAAAGTACAGAAATTCCTATTCATAGGTAAAGGCCAGGTAAATCCACTCAGTGGGTGCTACTTTTAGTATTATGTTTGATAATATATATGTTTGATATAATACTTAGTGTAACCATAGTGTTGAATAAGTTAAATTCTTCTTTTTCTTTTTCTTTTTCTTTTTTTTTTTTTTGCAATATCTATGTAGTATATGTGAGCAAAATGAGTAGAAAGAATTGGGGAAAGTATCAGATGAACTGCAAAAATATAAAGAAAGAAAGAAAGAAACGTTAAAACCTAAAATTATATAATGGATTTCTTAATATATAAAAATGACTCCCTCCTCCTGTAAGTATTTGATGTTGATGAAAATGTTTAATTTTAACTATGAGAAATATAAGAATTTTGATATTATAGACTCCATATCTTTTAATTTTTTGCAGAGTACCTGAAAGGCTTCACAGTTATAGCAATACTCTCATTTATCCATAAAAAAACATGATGATATCCATGAAGTAAAGTCCTTCTAGGAAAAACAATTTTTTTTTTTAATGTATGCAAAATAGAGCAACAGTTTTTTGAGGAAAAGAACAGCTGATACACACTTGCTAGCCTGCTTTCTCTGAATACGTGATTTTTCATATATGTGTGTTTGTGTGTAGCATAGCAGTCAATGACATTGAGAATACCCTGTAAGCTATCTAATTTACAGAGAAGAAAAGAAGCCCTATATCTACCAAAGAAACGTACTATGCAGAAATGGATATTTCCATTGTACAAGCCTCATGCTTTAGGGTTAGGGGATTTTTAAGAGTTTTCAGCAGTTTGCATTGTAAATAGTGTTAAGGAAAGGAATACCTATTTTACTAAAATTGCAGGACAAAAACCCTCCAAACTTCTTAGAATGAAACTCATTATTGTAATGATTTAATTTCACCTCTGCATATTGGCAGTGGCAAACTTTTATGTTTAAAAAAGAGTGGTTATTAACTATTTTGATCCTACCAAAATAGCCTGAAGAACAAAAACACTTAGCAGATAGAGTTGCAAGATTTAGTGAGTGAAATGAATCCTGGAGTAAAGCTGCAGAGTAAAGTGTATGTCATCAGTTTAAAGCTATCTAGAAGGCTGGTTTACAGACTTAAGCGAGTCTTAAGGGGCGCATAGATCTTCTTGTGGCTCTTTTTATTGCCCTGAATCTGTGCTAACTAGAAGTATGGGGCACTAGTTTAAGGAAACAGTAAAGCTTGCATTAAGTCTTGGAAATACCTGAGTTAAATTTAATGCATGCATTCCTGCAAGAGAGGAAAAAAATATATATAGCTTTTTTCTACAATGCCCAAGCATTGTTAAAACTTCAGGAGAAATTGTGGACTCACGGAACTCAAAGGGTGAAACTCAGGACTTTCAGCAAGGTCTCAATTTCACCCCAGATAAACCAGCAGTGACGTCAGTATTTAATTCTGGCTCAGACCCTAAACACCAGGATGCAAGTGGAATAGCCATGTATAACCAATAATTATTTTATGGGAAGCCTTCGCCAATAATGAATAACAGCCATGATCTTCTGAGATCTCTAAAATAAAGTTGCATCAGAGCTGGTCTTTCAAAGATGCTTACCATCCAACGAGTATGGTTATTGTGCCTAGTTGCCTATATTTCTAAGCAGACTAAGCTTATTCTTAGAAACAACGACCCAATAATTGTGGCTGCTCATGCCATTAATTAAGCACTGCTATACGAAGCTTTGATTTCATAATCTTTTGTGCATATGAATAGTCTGAAGTTCAATGTAGTCTAATGATTAGGATCCACTTGAAGCCTTTGATTCTGCAAGATGCTGCTCAGCGCTGGAGCTTTCAGCTCCCTTTGACTTAGAAGTGGCTGGAATGTGACAAAATCACAAGCGTGAGAGCATCTAAAAATGGAAATAGAAGTAAATAGATAAAATCATAAAGGAGCCCTTGGACTCTCATTCCTGTTATCACAACTGTGTCCATACAATTACAATGCTAAATTTTAACTGGAGGGAAAAAATGCAGGGCTTTCCAGAGAGCTATTGCTGCTTTTTTCCAATTTTGCACATTTGTACAATACAGCTGCAGATCTGTCAGTCCCCGGTGCAAGCATTTTCACTTGCTCAGGGAGCCTTGGCTGCTCTTTCAGGTCCTTGGTTCTGAGGATGGTCCCAGTGTGGGCACCCCTGGATGCGCCCTCTGCTTCTGCCCTGCTCCGTAAGGTGCTCAGGTGGCACGAGGCGGGGAGGTGAAGGTGAGATGTTTTGTTTGTGTTAATGGAGAAAAACCTGGCATGTTTTTTAACTTGACTTTGAGGTAAAAATGAATATTAAAATCCTGGAAGTGTCCCACAGGCTGGAAAAGCTATTTTTTCACCAGCTCTGTACATACTGTACATAACATCTGCAAAATGTTACGCGAGAGTGCTATAGAGATCCCATTGCCTACCTGGAGGATAAGAGCCCAGCTGTTATTGCACAGCTCAGAGCCATGAAGAATATCATAATTAAAAAATGACAGGGACATCTCAGTAGGCACAGTGTAACTCACCTGTAACTTATCTCTTTGCTATATTTAGCAAATATATTTTTACCAAAAGAATGCTGAAAATTAATGATATTACAGACAGCTAGAACTCCAGAAGGAAACATGTCTTATTTAATGCACAGCTTCTCCCCTTTCAGCTGTGTTATCCTTTATAGCTCTGCAGCTGAGTGTAAAATACGGATATTCTGACTTTGTAGTATTTTATGTCTGGTGTGAAGAGTTGTAAAGGACCAGCCTAAGATGGGAAAGAATCAGACCTTTTCTGTCTCCTCTTGTTTATTTTGCCTTTGTTTTTTATATGGTGCCTTTTGCACTAAGACAAAGCCATAAAGTTGTTCTACCAAGCAAGCTAAACAGGAAAATAAGATGCTGCACTGAATCTTATTCCCAATCCAAAACAATCTTAACACTTTAAGTGTTGAATCCACTAGTTCCCTGTGGACTGGAGCTGCTGGATTCTTAACAGATTTAATTTCACCAAATTTCTGAATTTCAATCAGGTTTAATCTAATAGCTGTCAGCTGACCTGATTAAAGCATACCTCTCTTTTTTTTTTCTGATTTAAATCAACTTGGCTGCTACACAGGAAGCAAAAATACATGCTATTTCAGACAGCCATCTGGTACCCTAAATTCATTTATTTTAGAGAACTTTGCTTTAATTCACTTACCAGGATTACATAAAAAACATTTTGGGGGTGTTTGTTTTGTAAAAACACACTTTTTCAAGTGTTAAAATGTTTGAAGTGTTTAAATTATAAGAACTGAAAGAGATGACTGCCTTTACTGTGCTTGTTTGGTAGGGAAGTTGTTTTTTTAATGCTGTTATTTTTTTGAAGCAAGAAGTGTTTGGTTTGGAGTAGGTGCTGAGCAATGGTTTGAAACTTATAATTGGACAAGTTTCTATCTGTATCATTTAAAATGAGCAAAAAAAAAAAATTTAAAAAGCCATCTGCTGGTTGGTACCTCAGCAAATGATACCATGGATGCTCAGCTCCAAGGTGTGCAGTGCAGTCCTCTCCTGCTAATAGGGTTTTGACTTGCACTAGTATATGACAAAACACCCCCCAAAAGAGCAGAGGAAAGAGACAGATACCTCCCTAGGACAATTCCACTTTAGTCATGCACTTAAAATTAGAGGGCATGAATTTAAGCCTTAGAAGCTATATTTCTTCAGGAAGATAATGTTTCCAGAAACCAGAAAAAAAGAATGAAGTGGCCCCATGACCTTCAAAATAATATTTGATCAAAGTGATTGATCAGATCACTTGAAAGATTTGGAAGAGAACTCCATTAAAACCTTTTTTTTTTTTTTTTCCCCCCCCCAAAGCTTCATAAAAAGGAAGGAAAATGATTGATTAAAAATGCTTATTAGAATATGTATGTTAAAGTTGTGCTTTTCACAACTGAACTCCTCTTGCAAACAAAGGATTTGCTTCCTACGGAAGATGCGTTCGTTAGCCCTGCTGCACAGCCGGGAGCTCCATGAGCGGGTGCTCCTGGTGCAGGGTCCCCAGCCAGGTCTCCTGGTCCCCACCACCAGCTCCTCGGTGCCTCCATGACTCTTTGAGCTCTCCGGTTTACGTTTATAGGCCAACTATTTGATAAAATACATGAAAGTGGCAAGACACTTGCTATTCCATATGGACAGGCTACAAAAGGAAACCACTGGCTTGCCACATTGGCTGACACAGGACACCAACACGTTGGATTATCTTCCATGTCTGCTGTGCCTCAGTGTCTGCCCAGACTTGGAACTGCTGCCTGGAGCATTATAGGAAAAACACCAAACCCAACCCAAAAGAAAAAAAAAAAAAAAAGATAGAGCTGAGCACTGTTAATTTTGCAGTTTAAATTGTTTGAAAAAATTGTCTTCAACAGTGATGCTACTCTGATGACACAATCTTTCTAGTTCATTAAACGCATCAAGCGACGAGCTGCAGAGCCCCAGCGTAATGCCATCCTAAGCTGGCTGGTGACCTGATGCTATGAAATTAAAAATGACAATGGGTTCTGCGCTGCAGCTCGGAAGAGTCTAATTTCACTTCCCTGTTAAGCTTTCAGACGAAGCAGATTATAGGAGACGAATTCGTGTCCCGTAGGACATAATCAGCAATTAATAATGACATCTGAGTTGGCAAATTGGGTCTTTGTAGTGTACTGGTTCCACGCGCTCAAAGGAGATGTTGTGTTGGAGACCAGTTCCCCCTGGCTCTAGCACAGGGCACTTGTCCATCCTGCCTGGAGAGGAGACAAACTTGTGTTTCAAAACCCTTTCCAGAATATTTTGTAGGCAACTGAGGACTGAAAGGGCTTAAATAATATAAAAAGAATAAAAAGTAGGGCTAGGATAGATTTTCCTGAAAGCTTTAATTACAGTTTTAAAGCAGAAACTTAAACAAGTTTTAAAATAAGAATGGTTTTAAAGAAATGTATTGTGACCTTGCAAATTACTGCTAATGTTATGCAAAATCACAATGGTAAAAGTTACATAAATAGTGTAAGTTGCTTAACACTTTCATTGACTCATAAATTACCATGAAAATGGTGCATATTGAGAGTACAATGAGGTCTTTACCAGGTGCTTGGCTTCAGATCATAGATTGGAAGGAGGGGAGCATTGGAGATGGATCATATCTAGCTTTTGTGTGAGTGTCAGGAGCCCTCTCAACACCTTCCAGCTCTTGCTAAAGGGTGAAGCTCCAGGGTTGCCCTGGCATGAAGATCAAGGATGGGTTGTCCTCATCTAGGAGGAAAATGCAGAACAGATGTGCAAAGGTACAAACTGAGCTTGTGATCCACAGAGGTCCACATTGCGGCCGTTCCTTTGGATAGGTGTTCCTCAGAGGGAGGGAGGGAGGGAGGGAGGAAGGAAGGAAGGAAGGAAGGAAGGAAGGAAGGAAGCAGGGGAGAAGAACAGCCCTCCTGGGGAACTTTCACAGGAAAAGAGCGTTTCCTGCTCAGAAGGTGTAAATAGACAGAAGAAGTGAAGGGACTTTGGTGTAAAATGTCCTTCCCAAATGCGATGCTTGTGGGGCGGCTTCACACACTGCTGGGAAGGGAACCCAGCAGTGTCAGAACTGGCTGCAGTCCTGATGGTGCTTAAAAAATGAGACATGCAGCCCGCGCTTCACAAAAAGGAGAATAGGCTTGAAATGCTCTGGTTTTAGGCTATTTAAAATGTGATTCTTATTGATATGAGTCATCGCTCTGTTCCCAGTGGGTCTAATTGCTCGGGTAATAAATGCTTATGTGAACAAAGCTGGCGCATTTGGGCATGTAAGCAATGGTCATAATGTTATTTGGTAGAGTAAATCCTGGGTTTGTGGAAAACACAAACCTGGGTGTTGGTTTTTTTAATGTATTTCTGTTCTTTTCCTCTTGGTTCTGGAGGAAAATAGAAGTTGATTTTTAAGACCAAGGTTTTATTTCATTGAAAAAAAATGTCAGTTCATAAAAACTAGAGGTAAAGGTCAGTTTTGACAAATGTTCAAGTTAAGAAAAAAAATATTGAAAAACAATTCAAAATTATCTTAATTTCTTTGGATATGTGTTAAATGAAAACTCTGGTTTTCTTAGACAGAAGCATATTTTTTCACAGTTTAATTACTGTATACTAATTAAGATGCACAGCAAAAAGGTCAGTGCTCAATCACAGTATTTTTAAAATAACAAAAGAAGATAATTCAGCTGATTTGGTATAAGTCTGTTTATTGATTACCATTTATTATAATCAATATCTTTTTATTTTTAATCCTTTTTCTTTGGGTAAAAGCATCTGGTGTCCCAAACATCAGTATGAGAAACCTATTTCTTGCCCAGCTCTACTCAAAATGCAGGTTCATTTTAGTATAAACACGTTCCTTCTACTGAAAGGTCAAAACAGAAATGGTCTTTTACCGTCAGCCTGGCATTCTTCTTAAAATTCTGGTTGTTTTATTGCATTTAATTGAGTGTGTAGTATCTGGTATCTCCCTTCCCTACCAAGCTGTCATTATTCCAACCTCTGCTGCTTTAATGTATTGCTTTGCTAGCATTTTCTCGCATTAATAATGTGGATCATCTATCCTCCCAGATCACCGGTGTGATCTTTCCTTTGTGAAGTGCACGCAGCATTTTTAACAGTCTCCCCATAACTAGTTATTCAGGACCTTCAGAACTGAAGGAAACCAGGAGCTCGCAGAGAAGTCCTTGGGTAGGAATTTCGTTGGGCTTGGACACAAGGGATACATATGGTCTCCTGCAGCCTGGAAACACCAACCCTTGTCAAGGCACTTGCTGGAACACACAAAAATTAGTGTTACCTGCCCCATGACACCGATGCTGAGGGCAAAGCCAAGCCATGGGGTGCTCGTGAGGCAGGGAAACACAACAGGAGCTCCAAGGTGCTGCAGCCACAGCCAGTGCCCGCAGGTGCGTTACCACAACCACTGTTCTTTGTTCAGGCAGAGCAATGGGAATTAAAGTGCGAGTCAGCTTGTGCTTTAAGACCCTATAATCAGAATTAATGATACTTACCTCTTAAAACCGTTAGGTAGTTAGTCAGAACACACCTAGTTAAGCAAATGCGGTTGGCAAAGATTTATTGTGTTACCAAAATAGAGGAAAGATGAAGAAGGAGGGAGGGGTGGGGGAAAGGACGGAATACTGGAATTTGCACTGGGGCTTCACAGCTTTGCTACCACCTACAGAAAAAAAAATAGTAGAATTCATTTCACTTGATCTCATATTTCTGACCGAACAGCTCCTATTCTGATTATCAGAGGTTGCCAACTGCATTCATTTTTTCATCCCTCATTTAGATTTACTTGAATGTTAAACAAATTGTGCTTAAACTGTCGAGATTGGCGATCACAGCAGTGCACTGCAAGTGCAAATCACAAGGTTTTCTTTTTAAAGATCTATCACCTGTTTTTACGTGATAATTGGCTGCAGACACAGAGGATGGAAGGGAATGGGAGGACAAAGAAGCTTGCAAGTGGATTTGGGCTGCTCTTGTCTCCACGCAGCTGGGCACAAGCTGTGCTCTGGGCACAGTGCTGCTCCCACCCATCTCATTCCTGTTACATCCAGGCCAGCTAATCCCTCCCAGGGGTCAGGTGAGCAAAAATACCCTCTCCTCTCCAGACAAAACAAGTTCCCGATATTTTAGATGTAAAATGAGATTGAGGGATTCAAAATTTTCTAGTTACTTCATGTTAATTTTTGTTGTTTTATTATAATATAATAATTTGCTAAGGAGTACATAATATGGTATATAATACCACGGCAAAACTTTTTAATACTTTTATAAAGGACCTCACAAAGTCCACCTTCTTAATAATACATCCTTCATCATTCCTATTTCCACTCCCATCTCAGGTGGCTACATTGGCTACGTGAGATACCTGTAGCTACATGAGCTACATTCTCACCATCCCCAAAGCATTGCAGCTACGCTGGGCAGAATCACACATAGTTCAGTCGTTTCCAAATCTTTAGGGGAAAACAGATGTCTTTGGAAGTATTATGCTTTTCGTTTTTTTTTCAGAACTGTTTAAGAGGTTGTAAAGAAAATTTAATTTTAAACTGGCACAGGTGGCTTGGCTGTGCTTGGGGATACCAGTAGAGGTCAGTAGCTGGTTAAGCACAGACTGGGTTGACGGGACAGAAGGTTAATTCCTTCAATTAACTGTCAGGCTAGAGGATATTTAAATGTTACTGTGGCAGATCACTCCTCCTTTCAAAGTACAGCAGCATTCACTTCACATCTGGTACGAAAACTGTGGATTGGTAGGTTGCACCAATTATATTAAAAGGGAAATTTTCTAAAAGCAATTCTGCTATTGCAAACTATTCGAAAGCTTTCATTAAATATTTTCTCCTTTTTAATTGCAAATGTCAGCTTGGAATGGCCCTGTTTTTAGTGCTGTTAGTAGCATATTAGTTTTTTCCCTCCGGGGAAGAAATGAATTTTACCCTCCAATCAAATGCAATACAGAGCATTTAAATAATTGCAAACTCATTTTTCTGTCCCGCCTATGAATGAAAACAGAGATTTATTCTTTGTGCTTGATTTGTAGTTTTTCTTCGCCTTTCTCCTTTCCACAATTGTGAGTTTGTATTCTTAAAATATAAATGAAATAATTTCCCAATGCAATTTTTGAATTCTAGTTTTCAGAATTGTTTTCTGACTAATCTATATGCATTTATGTGGAAGGGGCGAATATAGAACTGATGAAGGACATTAGCAGCGATGTGTATTCAACTTATTTCTGACTGATTGATATAATTGTAGCTCTCCAAGTCCCGTTATGATTGCAGGATTAGATATATACTTTTATTTCAGTTTAGTATTTTGGAGCAGTGCCTCCTGAAAAAGAAAGAAACTAATAATTTCTTGTCACTAGCAAGCTGTAATTATATGTATTTATATTTAACCTTTCCAGATACTACTCATTAACATTTACTTGGCACAGGCACAGTTTACATCTTGATATACTGCTTTTGTGTAAAGGTTGTAGTGAGTCTGGTAATCTTTGACTTGCAAGTGTTCCCCTTCCTGAGAGTCAGGAATATAAACTGAGAGTCAAAATATAAACTTGGGAGAACAAGGGTTGGAGTATGGACTTTATCTTCTTCTGATAAACAACCAATTATACTAATTATAGCAGAAAAAAAAAAAAAAAGGGGAAAATCCAACAATCAGTCCAGTCTTCATGCCATTACACTCTTCACCCCTCTTAGATTCATAGAATGATTTCTGTTGTAAAGGACTTCTGGAGCTCATCTGCTCAAATCTCTGCTCATACCAAAATCACCTGCAAAGTTAAATCTAACTTCAAGACTGGATCATGTTGCTCAGGGCCTTGGTCACTCAAGTTCAGAATTTCTTTCAGATTGGAGACTTCGCAACCTCTCTGGACTCCTGTTTCTTGCTTAAGAAGATTTTTTTTCTTTTTAGTTTATAGCTAGTCAGAACATTTCCTGGAGTAATTTATGCCCATTGCAACTTGTCCTTTCATTGTTTACAGAGTCTGGCCTCTTTCCTTTTCTTTTCTTTCTTCTTTTTCATGAGGTAGTTGAAGACAGCAATTAGAAGGGAAGGTGTCAGGAGGACCAAGACTGTTATACTACCCAACAGGAAGAAAGCATTGAATTAAATGTATATTGGCATTTATTTCTGACTTCTAGAAGGCTATTTTAATCTTATCAAGGTGGATTTCTTCAATGCAATCAATTACTTGAATTGCATATAATTAAAGGTTCACCACCGCACAGTACATTTGGAACTGAATATTAGGAGCATGGTATTTATCATTGTATTCTTGCATGGTCTTCCTGTTCAGTATTTACTTTTTGTTTGTTTAAAAGATAAAGAAGGTAGTTGAAAAGGAGTTGGTAATGTTTCCTTTTATAGCTTTCTGTTTGCAAGCAGTTCTTTGCTTTTAATGTCGAGGAAACATTTTCTTTACAAGTTATGCTTGTGGTTGACTTAAACACTAAGTGCTTTGGGGGCTGTCTGGTATTCTGGTAGCCACCACAGTATCATTAATTTGACAGTTTTGAAGACTTTCTCTTTTGAAGCACAGAATATGCACTGAATATTCTTTAGTTAGCTTCTCCAAATAAAGACCTGTACTATGGCACTATTAAAGAAAAAAAGTAAGCTGCCTCAGATAATGGTGAGCTCTTGAAGGGTGACAATTTTAAAGAAAAACCTGCAAAATTGTGTGATCACCATTTATCTCTCATAGCAGATATATAATATTTTTAATCGGGGTAAGGTTTACTGCCAGTTAATTGTCTGCTTAAAGCCAGTTGGGCAACAAGTAATATAATAAGGTATGAGTCATTAGAGATGATTAGTAAAAATAAAGTCTTTGAAAGACTGAGGTGTCAAGTGACAAAGTGAAATTCTTCACCAAAGTTTTCAGGATTTCAGAAGGACCAGGTATTGTGAAGAAAATGAAAAGTGAAGTGGTTAAAAGACTCAGAAATTTGTCATCTCCTTTTAAAAAAGTGACTCAAATAAATGGCAAAATGGTAAAACAGTTAAAGTTGTAAGCAAAGAAATGGCTGCTAGTGATGATGAATTCACTTGTAGAGTGAATTTTGAAGAACTCCACGTACACTTAAACTTGCAGGAAACCTGGAGAAGGGACAGTGTGGTTTGGCTGAGTGATTGACCTGGGAATTTTCACATAGGATCACATCTTCTTAATCTATTTTTCTTCCCACCTGCCCTACCAAACATTATGTCCCTTAAAGGGGATCATAGAAATGTAATGGTACGGAGCAGTAGTAGTTCTTAGAAAAATAAATAAATCAGACAAAGTAGCTGCTCTCTGGAGGGTGGAAAATCCTGATTAAGGTGCAGACACGTAATCAATTACTCCTTACCAATTACTCTGCAGGTCTCGCAGTGCTCTCTGCCTGTTTCTGCACCCTAACTCCCCCCAGGATGCCTTTTCTGTGGCCCTTCTGCTATCTTTGCCAGGATCGTGACTCCCCTCAGCTTCACAGCTTCGTTTTGTGCCAGGAATGGTGCACTGGCCTTCATTTCTGCTGGAATTTCGGGAATGGCAGGTCCTGAGTAAGGCCAGCTATGTCGGCAGCAGCGCTCGCCTTGCCTTGCCTGAGGTAAGGCCCCGTTCAGCCATTTTCCATCTTTTAGTTGCATTAAGCAGCTGTTCCACCACATCAGGGCCTCCGAGGAGCAAAGGGGGTGATTGACGAGCGGCGTGTTTGAGGTGGTGGTGGTGAAAATGGGGCTGATGGTGAAAGTGACACTGCCTGCACCAGGGACAAGATGGCGCCAGGGACAAGATGGCTGCTGAGAACATGGCGCCGTGTGGGGCGGAGATGGGGCGGTGGTGAGGGAGCAGGGTGCACATAAACAGGACGAAAACAGCCTTTTTTCGCCCTCCAGCTCTTTTGATTTGCCCAACTAACATGACAGTTGATTTTTTTCATACACTCTTCAGGCAAATAAAGTTTTCACCATTTGGGTGAAAAAATGCCTAATTTGGGGCTATTCCTAATGCTAATTCCTAATAAATCACAACTAAACCCTGGAAATAAACTCATCCTTGGGGTACCAGGAGAAAGGCACTCGCTGGGCTTTGGGGGAGGTCAGGCAGGGGGAGATGCTGTGGGATCTTTTCTTTTTAGGGTCAATAGGTAAGAAAATGGCTAATGCCTCTCTTGGGCCCCGCAAACGTTTCATTTTCAGAGTATAATAATCTGATAAAATTCCAGAAGGCTCTGAGAAAGTCTTCTGGCCTTTTGCTGCCACTAGGTGGCATACGAGATGTAAAAATCCACTTTATTTATTTATTTTTTTGCTGCGGCTTAAGTTTGTGGGAGAAGCTGGACAAAGCCAAGCAAGAAGTGAACATATTTAGAAGTAAATATTAAACAGTGCGGAGAGGATTTCAGCCAGCAATAGCTGATGTCCTCCTCCTCCACCCCTAGTTGGTGAACATAGACCTGTCCCATTTCAAAGGGGGTTGTTGATTGTTCAAAGTATTTTTTAAAAATCATGTCACTTCTCCAGGCCCTTAAACTTCAGCAGATCTTTTCTTGACCCTGCCAGGAGTTCTGCTCACCAAAAGCTTAAGTTTGCAGGATCTGAGGTTGCTCCTGCAGTGGTGGAGGAGACTTCCCAGGGCAGTGATGTTTCCCCCAAGGAAGAGGAAGAAAACACTCATTGATGGGAAACACCATCCTGTTTAACGGTCCACTTACTAGAAATTAAACATATCATGGGGTAATTATAATCAGATCTGCTCTAGGAGGAAAAAGCTGTAGCAGTAGCACAGACAAAGTGGAGCTTTGGTGAACCAGGACTTAATGGGTATGAGGAGTCCATGGTACAAATGCTACAAAAAGGCAGTCTCAAGCTGCTTTAATGTTATCCGTTCTGCTTGCGTCCGATCAAGTGTTGTGTCCGCACCAGTATCTCTTTCGATTTTGGATTCCAGCCACTCTCAGTGAGCAGTTCTCCAGACAACAGCACTTGGCATCACTTAATTGGGATGCTGTAGTGGGGTGGAACTTGAGTTCTTGGCTAATAGCCTTTAAGACCAGCAAGTTGGGTAATGAAAGCAATATTGATCTGTATACCAGTGAACATTGTTCCTTTGAGTTAAGGAGATTGATTCATGATATTCTGGTCTCTTCAGTTTAAAGATGATAAAAGACTTAGAATAGGTCAGGGATTCACAATTTGGTGAGCTAGTATCAAGCAACACAAATTCCAGTTTTTACAAAATGTCTTCCACTTGCCTAGTATGATTCAAAGGCAGAGATAAACCTTTGATGTGGGCCTTATTTCATCAATATTTTATATCTTCCCCCCACTGGATATATTGTTGCAGCTTAATGACAATCCTTAACTTAAATATCATGGGAAGAGCAACAGACCGCAGAAATCTTTTGATTGCTGTGACTGTGCAGAGCGGCTACGAAGACAGCACAGGGTGCTGAATTTCAGATATCATCGAGATCTCTAAAAAGACATTGCATATTGTTCCTGCTGTAGGCAGCTGGATCAACAGAACATTTGAAGACCATGGCTACAGCGGGATCTGTGTTGGTATCAGTGGGACAGTGTAACAAACTGTGATAGCTTTGTTGCCTTTTGAAGAAAACTCCAGCATTGTGTTTAATAAAGGAAGAAACAAACCCCAGATCTACTTAAATGCAGCAAAATCAAATCCAGTTTTCAATATAAAGAACTAAAGTCCGACCTTTTTGTATAAGCACAATGTTCCTCTGAAGCATGACTTCTTTTAAGATACCCAGTTAATCAACATTCTAGAGAAAACAGAAGTACATTTTTCATAAAAGCACAAAGTGAGAAGAAAATACCAGCAAATCCTTAAGAGTGCTAAATAAATAGCTTCAAAACACATTGTACTTGCAGAAGAGAAAACATTTCCTGCAGAAGTAATCTGATCTAACTATCCATTCGATCACTGACAGTCACTTTCCTGTTAACTCTACAGCTTTTGACTGGGGAAGTTTTTGAAAGAAAATTATTAAAGCAGACCCACAAAGCTAAAATGGAAATATGCTGTGTTCAAAAGTGCCAGCTATGAATTTATCATTCAGGGTAGTTTTCTGATGGTTTCTTTTTGATAGTTTGTGTTTTTTTTCTTTTGTTGCTGTTTGTTTTTTCTTTACCAGCATAATATCATCGGACAAAATATCAAGCTAAGCCAGAGTATGCATATAGATTTTCAGCTATATTATATTTATCCTAGAAAGAACTGGGACTTATGTTTCTCTTCCTGATTCCTTGATTAAGTCATTGTAGAGAACTATTATACAGCAGTTATTGTGGGGCACTAGAGAAAAAATAGCATTGATAAATTTGGCTGTGTATTAACTTTAATTCTTCCTTTGTCATGGAGCATTTATACATATAGAGACTGAACATACCATTCTGGAAGTGATTTCTTAAACTGGTGGATAACTGAGGAGGAAGATCCTTAAGACTGGTCAGGAAATCTTGCATTTTTGCTTAAATAACTCTTAATTTTAAAGAAGGATTGGGTTCTGTTGTAATCTTACCCAATATCTTTGCTTAACTTATCGGTTATGTGCAAACATGTGCGGGTGCATGTGTTTGTAGGCAGGACAACCCCTTTGCACTGTTTTTGCTCCTACTCCTGCTCCACAGCTGTAGCCTGCAGTGCCTACCATTTATTTTTGTTTAGCATGCAGCTCGTATCACACACGAAAATGAGGACTGTATTATTTTACTTCCAGGTCCATAATCCCAGGCAGAGGGAAACAGAGGAAGAAAAATAATGAAAAGGAATATTAATTAAAATTTTAATTTGTTCAGCGGAGCTTTGGGAAATGCAGGAATTTTCACTCCCAATACATTCAGCAGAAGCAGTGCATGTCAGTGTAAATACAGCTGCAGCAGTCATGCATGCTGTTATTAGTTAGTCATTACACATAAAAACTAGAATAAAGATGGTTTAATTAAACGTCTTCCCCATTCCATGCCTTTCCGTGCAAGATATGTATTCCAATAGAAAAGGAGGCTCCGTGTGCATCCACCACAATGCACTGTACATACCTTGGCTTTCCTTCTGTAATGCTTCTGAAAAATAAGAATTGATTTTTTTTTTTCCACATGTATCTATTCAGTGCTTCTGTGCAAGGTGGGAGCAAAGCGCCGAGTATCGATTTCAGCAGGAACTATGGTACTTTAATCTGACCCCGTCACTGTAACTTATTCAATGTATAGTGCAGCATCAAATATCTGCATAAATATATCACGATGATCCAGTGTTGGTGGCAGTAGATCTTGTATAGAGCAAAAAATGGCAGTTTTGGTAGTAAAAATGAAGCAGATCATAATTTTAAGATGCTAAAATGTTTCAGAATATTCAAAATTGCATATTAATAGGTTAGGAGATTCAGTCACTATGTTGTCATAGATTGTTCTTGAAGCCTTTAAAGTCTATTTTGAGTGGTCATTCCATAAACTGGGGCCAGTGAATCTATGAAATATTTCAGTATACATACATATACATGCATATATAAATAGTAGTATATTGGGATGTTAGATGATGATCCAGCACTGGACTTACTACCCTGCCATTTTTCATGCAAGTGCTTCATATACTTAGAAAGGAATAACGAAAGAAAAAGAACTGATTATTTTAGGTTAGAGAGTAACCTGATTTAGGAAGCCTCCCACAAATACTTAATGCTTATATGACACCAAAAAGCTAACTCAGCAATTTAATTGTACAAGATGTTTGTAATAAGATGCTAAATGGGACACACAGTGATGGAATTGCTGTTTACAATAGTTCTGTTTTTAAGAAAAAAAATGGGTGTTTATACAATGTAGTGCTGTCTGAACGTCCAGCCCAGGAGAAGACCTCCGTGCAAAGTCCTTTGAGGTAGATGGGGTGGTCAATAGGGAAAGAGTCAGAAGTGAAACCTGTTTTCCTTGAATCATCATTCAGTCAAGCCTGGAGTTTGCAGAGCAGTGTGAAAACTTTGAATCTCCATCTGCTTCAAGTCAACTTGTGTGAAAGATGCATGGTAATAGAATGAGGTTAATAAAATCCCACTGAAAGATAAAGAAAGTCCCTGTAATCTCACCAAAAACATATTACACATATCTCCTCCAAAATTGAATTCTAGCATCTATTTCTTTATGGGTTTTCTAATACGAGAAATAAGTTCTTGCAGTAATCCTGTATTGGGACTGTGTGAGAAAATATAGCGTGGTATATTTGTGCTAAGCCAATTTTCAGTGAGGTTCATTTATTTGAGTGAATATATCCTTGGTTGCAATTAATGACACTACTTCTCAGTGGCAAAAACTTATACCGTTCTTGGCTCTAAACCTAAGTGTTCCCTGGAGATTCAAATGAAATCATGTAACATAATTTATGTTTTTATTTGAAGCTCTATCTAATCTAGCATGCAATTCCTATGAGCAGCCTTGCCATTGAGAACTAGGACTATCAGTGCCACTTTGAAATGCAATTTTTTTTTAATACAGCCATGCCTTTCTTTCCAACTTTGGAGTATATTATTCTTCTCAGTCACTCGTCCATGCAAGCCCCCAAAAGAAACAGATTCTTGGAGGTGAGAAAGAAACCCTTATCACTCCAAATTTTAGTACACAGAATCCAAGAGAGAGAAATGCTTTTTGAACATTAAAAGTCAACTGACATTGTACTTTAGGAAGAAAGAAGAAAGCGGGGGAGGATTTACTTGAGAGTTTCACAATGGAAGTGCAGGGTGGAAAACATCATGTTACAGAAATAGAAAAGAGATCAGATTTATCTGGGATTGCTTCTTTAGACTCCCAGGTGAGCTGAAATCTTCCCTGGAAATGGGTTAGGCGCTGTTAAGTTTTATTTAATAACTCGCTATATCATACCTAGCTTTGATATAGCAGCTCATATATAGGGAGCTCAAGGCACTGATTTTTACTGCGCTCACATAGATAAGAGAACTAAGGTGCCAAAAAGGTGGCGAAAGGTAACAGCAAGTGTCAGAAAGAGCCCGGCAGCTTCTGGGCTGGAGGTTAGAATTTCACCTTGATCCTGTGTGATTAGGATCACATGTGATTAGGATCTTATTCACATAGGCTAAGGCTAAGTTAGGCTAAGTTACCTTGCAACTAAGACTTGTTGCACCACGGAATAGCTGTTTTTAGTGTGAACGAAGTGCTGAGTGATGAATGAGGTGCACTCGTAGGTATGTGGTTTCAATGCATTAGAGAGCGGGCTCGCTCGCAGGGTGAATAAACTGGCAGCTGTGGCACACGGAGCTGCAGCTTTAGCCCTGCTGCTTCCCCTGCACTGTGGGCATCCCTGAGCCCGTATCCCTTTCCTCATCCAGCGAAGCTGCTGAAACAAACGTCATCGGGAGGACATCCGTGACATGCTCGGGATGGTTTCAGAGGAATTAAGCCTGTGGCCTCTCTGCATTAACAAATCCTTGAGTTTCCAAGTGCACCGTTTTACAGCAGATCTGAGCACCCGCGTGGGGATGTCTGTGCTTATTTTCCCTGCAGTTCCTCTGCAGTCAAGATGCAGCCCTTAAACCGCCCGACTCGGGACACAGCGCACTCCATTGCAAGCTTTTAAAAACTTCCCTGGGTTTTTAATGGCATTTTAAAACATTAATAACTTCTTGGTCCATTTTCCCTCTTGAAAGCATAACACGGATCCATTTACCTGTGGACTCAGTGCATTTCTTAAAGCAGATGCTAATGGTTAACAACACGTGTGTGCCCAGTAGTTTCTTAATCCAGCGTGAGTGTTGATCAAGGCCAGGCAGGCTGGTTTCTTGGCCCCTGAGGGGTCTGCTCTACGTGTTGTTAGCAGTGACCTGGAACATACGTGCTGCCCAGAGACATCCTTGATACATTAATGCCTTTCCGATGCTGCCTGCCACCGGTTTGGGTTTTGTTTCTTTCTTTCTTTGCTTTCACAGACTCTCAGTCAGGCGCTGGCTTCTCTCATGCGTGGACCTGTTTCCCAGGGCTGCCTCCATCCTTCATGACTCCTCGCAGATGAATTTCTGCCAAGTTTGCTTGGAGACTTCCAGAGCTGACAAATGCTGCTAGCATTGCTTGGCATTTAGGCTCCCTCTGGAAACTTGAGCTACTTGGGAGAAACTCTTAGTTTTATGACTTATAACCTAGCTAGAGGTACCTAGCAGCAGAAAGACTTGAGGTTCTTACTTTCCCTGACAAACCTTACCTGTGTATGGCTTAGGGTGGCCTCACTCTGGCTTATGTAGAGAAAGCCTAGTCTGCAGCATAGGGCAGCAGCTACTACATTATTATTAGATATTTTTCTAAGCACCACAATATGAAATTGCTTGCGTGTGCCTTTGTGGCACGCCACAAAGAGGCATTTAACAGAGTAGCTCAAGTCTTTATAGGTATCATCATTCAAGTGAAAATATGGACAGCATTTTATTACAGGGTGTTTTTTGGCATACTCGATTGCCAGAGGGAATTTAAATATTTAACTCCAATTTACTTTGAAAGATGCACATATGTCTACAGAAGGGTGAAAGCAAACAGGTCTTCATTAGATACTTTTTGATTTGATGTCATTTATATCCTCTTTCAGGTCTTGTCACCAGATTTCTAGGACTGCACCACATCAACCCAAGTTGCAGTGCTGAGTTCTTCAGCTGTTGGGTTCTTCCTTGGATTAATCACAGCTTCTCACCACTGACCCTTCCTTTACTTTTTGTGTCTGTCAGATGTGGGTGTTCTACTTGGGGATAATTCTTCACAACTGCTCTTGCTTCATAATGCAAGTTGTGTATTTTTATTAATTATTAAGTGCTTGGGCCTTGCTGTGCCAGCAGACCTGTCTTTGATATGGTTAGACACCTGAGAGCGCCTCAGGGCTTGCTTCACTGGGGGTGAAAAATATGGATTATTTCTTAAGGTTAAAAATTCCCCATCTTTGAAATGTGTTCAGTGAGAAAGTGCAAGGTTATTGCAGCCCTAGGGCAACAGTAATATATGCTCCAAAAGCTACACAAGTTGGATGTACATTTTTAACCGCTGCAAAACACAATGCTGTACAGCACGTGGCAACAGGCAGATCTTATCAAGATCTCTGAGATGCCATGAACACAATGAATTAATGCAGAAAAATGAATATATTGCTAAAGAGGCTGAAGGCTTGAAGACTGCTGGATGAGCTCCTGTAGCTGCATGTGGTGAGGAACTTCACTTTTATCTGAGAAAGGGTGAGGAGAATGTTAAGCCTGGAGAAAGAATGTCCTCCCCCTCTGCCTCATATATTGTGTGAAAGTTCCACCTATATTAACCATAATATCACTAAAAATCTGTGAAGCAGATGCTTTTTAGAATAGGCAAAGACTGGCCCCTCATTCACTTGTAGCTTTGATGCAAAAGGAACAGTTTCTGAAAAACGGGATATTTTCCTTTCTTCCCCCATCACATCTTTCTGTATGAAAAGCAAAACCAGTTTGTACCTTGTTCTTATGCCACATAGGAGCCTCTACTAATGTAACTTATCCTTCCCATGGGCAGGACAGGCTCACAAGAAAGCCTCGAGAGAACAAGCATGTCCATGCAGTTAGTCACTGAGTGAGTTACTGTTTGATAAATGAAGTGCCAGATCTTTAATGATATTCTTTAATCACATGTCCAACTTTGGCTTAATTATTCATAGTTGCTGGAAGCAATCTTGAGATGACGTACACTTTCAGGAAAACACTTAAACGTGGTCCAGAACTGGGCACGTGTGCTCGAGTACCTGACCAAGTGCTTGTTCTTCAAAGCTATTCTGGGGTCATCTGCCTAATTGTATCGGAGGCCATTAGGAGAGCAAGAAGGAAAGCAAAGGCATCATCCAGAGAGTAGTAAGAAGGCACTTTGGAGAAACACTGGGAACTAATGAACTTGTGAACGCGCGGGCTTGTTGCCACCATCTATCTCAAAACCCCTGTTTACAGTCAAAGCAGTGAATGGAGTGTGTCTGCCACACAGAATTGAGCTTGCTGATCTGATGAGATCGGTTTTGGGAAGTTTGGGGAAGTTTTATTTATTTTGTTATTTACATTGGCTTCATCTATCTACCTATCTGCTAGATTTATTTGTTTATTTATGGGCCTTGTGCTGGTTCCTGGTCTTGGAGCTTGCGTAGAGATGCGTGGTAGGCAGCAATGCTAAACCAGAATGGTATTTTGCTTTAATATTGCAAAGGCTAAGGTTGTACTGAAAGGTGCAAGGCAATGAAAAATCGGATTCAGAAGGCTAAATGTCACTCTAAAATCAAACAAATGTGTAGGTTCTGCCAAGGAACTCGTATTTAGCAGTAATTAGAGTAAACTGTTACCTGTCCTTTCTGTGGTATGATCTAAAGAAAGAGGAAAAAAATCTGTGGAGTCATCTTTACCTTTCACCTTCCTGTTATTTCAGGATGAAAATGGATCATGTGAGCAATTGAGCTGCGTGTTACAGTGCGTAGCTGCGAGCATGGCTGCTCATCTCTGGATGCGGATGATTTTGTGCATGGTTATGTTTGAGGGTGATGACGTTTTGCATGATTTGCATAAACTGCAGCCCCTTTGATTTTAATAAAAGCGTGTTTATTCTCTCCTGCCATTCTGGCTATACACATTTAGCACGTATTTCAAAGGAGGTTACAGAAATCCAGTTTTTACTGGGATTGTTTTCCCACCTTCGAGCCAGACTCTCTGCGTCATTGATACAGACTGTGCAGGCAGTTGGAATTGTGTCTTGTTAGCATGGAATGGAAAAAAAGCAGTGGTAGGAAATGCCGGTGCTTCCCCGTGGCGGTACAAAGCGTATGTTACAAGCTGCATTTCTTCCATGTCATGGTGCAAGAGGCTGGCGCAGAAATCTTGTGTTTTGCAGGGCCAAAAGAGACATATTTAACATTAAAATAAACTCTCGCCTGAAATGCCTGGGGGGTTCAGGGTGTTAATAAAGAGCCCTGACCTCAGGATGCGAATCCGTTTACACGTGGATCTCTACGTGTTACAAGGGTCACAGAGCACTGGTCTATGCTTTGCCTCGTGTAAACATGGACACTTAGGTGTGATGGCTTGAAATATGGCCAAGTAGCTGCACGAATATCCAGCTTCCACTGTTTTGCTCTGGGCTGGCTCAGTGCTGGGCTTGGAAAGCCCTGGCTCCTGATGGGAACAGGGAACTCCTTCAGCTTGCTTCGTGGCAGAGAAAATCAAAATCCCGAAGCACATCCTAAAACTGCTATTTATGTTTTGTTTTGGGTAGGGAAGAGTATAGAAAAATATAAAAAGGATGTGGAGGGTACGAATTTGGAGAAAGTGGTTATCTTTTAGCCTGCAAACTGTGTGTGTGGCGGGGTTTGTCTCTGTCCTTCCCCCAGCCTAAGTGCTTCAGAAGCAGAGATGTCACAGTGTTAATCCAGTCTCATGGCAAGAACAGAAAACAGCACATCAATTATTTCTCCTGACAAACTAATAGATATAGCAAAAGGTACAATCTCATTACCAACTTAATCTTCTGGCGCTCCTTGGATGCAGTACAAGCGATTCTATCAATCTAGAAACAAAAGGATTATTTTGGGGCCAATTATTCAAGCTCAAATACTCTCGACATGCGAAGTGGGTTCATCTAAAAACCCCTGGCACCAGAGTAAGGCACACAGTATTCGGTAGACATAGTGAAATTTGTTTTTCTAATGAGATGATTTGCCATGCAGGTGTGCATCACCTTCCTGCAGAGGTGCTCACTCCTGTTGCCACCGTACAGTGTACACTCCCATGGATGGCTGTTGGGATACGACAAGAAGCCGAACTTCTGATGACATTCCTGCGAGTTTGCTTTCCTAATTAGGCTTACGCTGCTTTGTTTTATCTGGTCCTCTCCCACTTTCATTACTTAGCTGGAGTAGGTGCTCTGTGTTCAGGGACTTCATAAGGGACATTCTCAAGATGTTGTTGCTGGGCTCAGACCTTGTGCTGTCCCCTCACCCCAGCGATCACCTACTTTAATGGGTAACACACGTAAGTGTTGAAAAATGTTGACCAACTTAGAAAGCAGAGCTGTTTCAGTGCCCATCCCGCTGCTATTCATAGCCCTCTGCCCCATGTGGTGGCCTCCTTGCCTTTACGTCCAAGCCATGGTAGTGTCCTGGCACTGGTGGTCTCTTCTTTACAGCACCTGCTCATGCTGGGCAGGCCCCATGAAGATCCAACGTGTTTGCATCTCTGATGAAATTCCTCTTCAGGAATGTCTACGTAGATATTATCCAAGACCGCAAAGTTGACTTGAAAATTTGGTGTATTTGAAGACCTTACTAGCCAGATGTTACTTTACAATGACTGATATATTAAGGGTTTTTTTTTGTTTGTTTTTACTTTCTTTTCACTTTCACCCAAATATTTCTGAAAGGCATCAGAAGGGCACCTGCTCAGAGCAGAGAGCACTTCTTGGGCCACAGGGGAGTCGAATTAGCAAAGAATTTGCTGTGGGTTAATTAGCTGTGCTAAGAAGCAGGATTTCCTGTTTACAGTGATGAGAGTCATAGCTCAGGTAAAAGAACCAACACAGTTGCCTTCTTCCAGGTTGTCTTTAGTGCTCCCCGTGACACCGTGTTGCACTGTTCAGTTTCTAATGAATTCTCTCCATCAGCTGGTAAGTGCAAAAAAAAAAAAAATTAAATTTAAACAGGGCAGCCCCTGAGGCACTGGTAGCAGGAGCTCCTGCAGGGAGGCAGCTGCTGAGCACCTGAGCCCCCAGCAGCTCCTCCAGCCTCCTGCTCTGGTCCCAACGAGCTGGGACCAAGATGGGAGATGGAGCTTACGGGCAAAGGGGAAATCTTCGTGCTTAAGTCAGGGATCCAGCTCCAAAGCTCTGGGCGATGGGAGGCTCTTGTGTGGTGAGGATCAGGCACAGGGTGGGATGCAGGTTGAGCTCGGGATTTTAGTCTCGTGGTTAGCAAAAATCAAAATAAACTCTCCCATGTGCTGCCCTATCCAGAGCTACAGCAGAAGTGTCTGCAGCTCCAGGGCGTTCTCACAGCTCTCCCCTCCTTTGCTATCCATGAAATATTTTGCCCTAAAATGCCTCAAAGGGAGCAGCCTGCAAAGCTTGCCCCAAAATGAGTTGTATTTGCATGAAGTTATTAGTTAAATTTTGATATATGCAAAAAAAAAAAAAAAAAAAAGAGTAACTAGGCTGTTTTGGAAACTCTTCAGCTCCTGAAAAATCCTCTGGGTGATCCGTGCTCCTGGGATGTGCTCTGGATCAGCCTGTATTTATTTGTTATCTCTTGCAGCTACTAAGGGAATTGCAGCAGAGTTCGGTGTTACTGCTCCCGTCCTCGGGATGGCACAGGCACGGATGGAGCTGCAGCCCCTTCCTTTGCAGGGCGCTTAGATGCTGAAATGGGGCGTTGGATTTGTCAGCGCCTACTTAAACACCAGGGTTATGTACATTCAGGTTTCATATTTAACTTAATTTTCTCCAATAGCCCTGATATTAAGGATAGGGGTAGAGGCATATTCAGTCACTGCTGTTTCTCACTTTCCCTGAAGAAACAGTAAATGAATATATTTGATGTATTATTTGAGGCGTATATTTGTCAAGGTGAGAAGTGTGTACGTTGCAGTAGAAATTCCTCATTTGAATAACAATCCCTGTTGTTCCCTGAATCTTGTGTCTTTGAGCTCTGAAAAAAATCAGTGGTTTTTAGCGCGGTGCGGCTGTTTGGTGGGCTTGCCCCGAGGGGTTGCATTGAGCTTGCTGCTACGTTTTCAGCACTCCGTGTTTGAGGCGGAAGGCAGGGAAGCCACCTGAAATCAAGGCAGTCGTTCTGGAGCAGGAGTGACAGAGGCAGGAAAGGAAATCCGAGTTCGGAACGGGAATCAGCAAGGAAAAGCAACCACTGAGCACGCAGAGCAGAGAATCCTGGGTTTCCAATGGCTTCCATTTGGAGGCATTTTGTATTTTCATCTATTATAAATATATTTTGGGTACTTAATATCTGTTGTGTGCTACTGTGCTCAAAGAAACCAAGCTCTTTGTTTTGCTTTGCCCAGACAACCAGATCCGGGGAACCGGGTGCACTGAGTTCTGTTTGTCTTTTTTATTCTCTGTCTTGTCTTGTGATACATCAGTAGGCTTAATTACCTTTCCAAAGGCTGCAAGAAACTGGCTTTTTGAAGTAGTACTCGCACCATTTTCTTCCCGGTGGAGAGGTGTGAGCCAACTTCTCCCATCAGGGAGGTCTTTGAATTCAGAGATCAGCTGCATCAAATAGAAGGAAGTGAAATAGTGCTTTGTATTCACCCGTATTAAAAGGAAAAGGCCAAATCAAGTCTGTAAAGTATATCCCAATAATGACTGAATAATCATATATTAAAAAACAGTGCAAAATTTGCAGGGTTCAGATGTACTGAGAGGTTCCCAAGAGGTGGCATTGCCCAGCTTCTGCGGCTGCAGTGGTCCTGGTGGCACTGCCACCAAGTGGGTGCAATCTTGAATCTTTACTTAGGAGGCAGTAAAATTTCTACTGTTTAACTTATACATTTATTTTTAAGTAGGATTTGGCCACATGCGTTTGTGGTATGCGGGGAAAAAAAAATGTTTACCTCAAGATATTTCATTGCCATGATTAGTCTATAAAGTCCTTGCCTTCTTGGTCTGTGTTTTTGTTTTCTTGTAATTACTGTATGTATTCATGCTGACATAATTTAACTCAATTCCTAGGGACTTCATAAGAAATGGCTTTCTATGCAAAGACTGCTAAGATGCATGGCTAACTTCAAAAATGATCATTTCCATTCCTTTCCATGTTGTTTTGGGTGGAGAAGAATTGAAATGGAAAAGTAAGTCTGTGCTACTACTGCTGCATGTGTCTAATAATGAATAGCGTAATCCGCTGAGAGAAATTTACTCATTTTTCTTAATGCAACATTGAGAGTATAGCAATGTTTAGTATTTGATGACTTTGAACAAAATTCCTGGATTTTAATTATTTTTTTTCAGTCTTATTGAATTGAGTACAAATTAACAGCTGGCTAAATACATTCCTGAGGCTGAAGAGTTTTATTTTGTTTTGTTTTTTTCCTGGCAAAGCAAATGCTCCTGAATAAGCATTAATTTTCTATTTGAAATGTCCAGCTGGATAGGTGGATTTTTAAGAAGTCTTTAGACAGTCCTGATACCAGCATATTAATCACACAGCATTTATAAAACGTTAAATATCCTCAAGGATTGCCTCTAATACAAATGCAGGCATCCTTGTTTCTAACAATGTAACACCTAGATCCTGTCAGTCCCACTGAGGCACGAAAAGAGAAATGCCACAGTCAGAAAATGAATGCCAAGTGCAAAAGAACCATCTGAACCATCTCTGCTCAACCAGCTTTCCTGAGGTCACCAGAGCCACCGTAGCAATGGTCTAAAGCTACAGTTTGCCCCCTTCCATAGACAGAAGAAACTCTCCATGTGTTTGCCTGAAGTATCTCCTGGCTGCTGGCGTTTGACTTGCCCTCAGCAGTGTGCTGGGTTTTCTCCTCATTGCTTCAAATGGGGAGAACTTGTAAAGCTATTGTGAGCAGAGAGCTCTCTTGCTGACAGTATTTGCTTTTTGGCTGTCCTAAAGTATCTGCTCTTAAACTCCTGAGTCAGGTTGTGATCCTTGAACAGCTTTCTAAAACTTTAATTCCCCAAGTCTTTCTATTCAGTCAAGAGAAACATCCCCTTTGACCCCGAGCAGTCAATATCTGAGCCGTGCTGGTTACACCTAGCAGGAGAGGATGTGAAGTACTTTCTTAAAGCTCCTAATGGCCTAACCATGCCCAGCAAGGCAGCCTCGCTGCTCTGCTTCCCGAGCACCCCTAGTCTCTGAGAATCAACCCCTGGTTGATACAGCAACGATGAGTAGTTCTGGCCTCCATCGGTGCAGACAACAGATTGAGGGATTCCTTATGTTGCTTAACTCTACCTATGCCATTCTTGGAGTACCCTCTCCAGGTTTGGTCTCCATCTGTTCAAGAAAGACCGTGGAGAACGCCTGGTAGAGGGCCACTAGGATGCTTAAAGCATTAAGGAACTTGATGTAGGAAGGATTTCTTCAGCCTGGAGAAGAAAAGGCTCAGGGGGAAACCTAATCCCCATTTCTGGTACTTACAAGGTATTTAAAGAGAAGATGAAGTTGCACCTATCATAGGGTGATGATCTCTGACAAGTTTGGAGGCAACAGGCACGAGCTGCTTCTGGAAAAATTTCCTTGCAATTAAGAGAAAAAAACCAAAAACTTCCCTGTGAGAACAAGGAAATATTGGAACAGATTGCCTAGAGAAGTGCTGGATTATCCCTTGTTGAAAATAATCAAGACTTGACAAGGCCTTGGATAACCTACTTTAAGGCTCTGCTTTCATCGAAAGGACCAGGCGATCTCTTCAACTTAGACTTTTCTATAATTCTAGCATTCTTTCCTCTTCAGGGTCACTCAGAGGGATGTTTTACAGCACTGGAGACTTTTCTCTCCTTTTATGCATTTTTTCCAGCGAAATGTTCTTATAAGCCTCGGGTTAAAAGTGATGCAGAATGTGGCAGCCCTTTGGGTGGAAGGTGGCTTACTGTGCATTAAAATGTTAAAATTTTAAAAAATGTGGTGCACAGTTTTCCAAAAGCAGACGTCCTTAGGCTTCTCCTTGAGGAGTGCGGTACAGGAATCGTATTTCAAAGTTGCTCCAGCTACATTATGAATGTATCATCAGAAAATCATTCTACCTACATATATTGCTTATTGCCTGCAGTGAATGACAGTCACATGGGTCTGAACACTGTGAGCCTCTAGCATTTGCCTCTGTTATATTTGGAATAGGCACATTTTAAATCAAGCAAAGTAACTTTCTTATATATATATATATATATGAGGCTGAAATGTCTGGAAACCCAAGAGTCTGTATAAATTGAGACATGTTCCCTGCTCTGCTTTTGGTAGGACTATAGATGTTTTCAGTTTGGCTGAAGTTGAAATCTCCCCTTTTATTTTATTTTCTTCATAAATGGCATGGGTAATCAGTACTGTGCATCTGAATTATACTGGAATTAAGTTTCAAGTGGAACAGCACGATACCTATTTCATTATCTATGAATTTATTCCAGAATTATGAAATAGCATTTTCAAATTTCATTTTCCTGTGTAGCTTCTTGAGATAGCACTTGTATGTGACAAGCTGAGATGCAATATGAACTGTTTTAATATATTAATTTGAGGAAGCAATCATCGAAAGGTTCTGTGTTTGGTCATGAATACGTATATATTTGCATAACTTAACTAGAACAAATGGATGTCAGCATTTAGTCTTGGATTTTCAAAGGAGCTCAGCAAGTTACTTTGAACATCCTAAACTTCAGAGGAAAAATATCAAAATTCCCAATGACTTTGCAGCTTCATAACCATCAAAAAGAAATATTGATTATGTAGTAACTGTAGTTCAATGACTATCTGTCTTTAAGCCCATCTTTTGTAGTTTATCTTTAAGACTTTGTTCTCCGGGATTGTTTCCTAAGCTTGTCAATTCTTCTTATGTAATATTTCTGGAAGTCTGTTCTTTCTAAACAGTCAAAATCTTATCTGTTATCTTGATTGCTGTGGCTTCATGCAGCCTCTCACCCTTTATCTCTCCTGCTTCCTCCTAGTCCTCCGTGAAGTACTAAGGTCGTTTTCATTGTCTCTCGCACTGACAGCCCCATCAATTTTGAATCTCTTCACTGGTCCTATTTTTCCCTCCCACATCAAGATAAAGCTTTATGTCTTTATTTTTATTTCTGAAGGCTTTCTTTCTTTGTTTCCTGCCTGATCTTGGATCTCGCCACGTTGTCCTCTCATTGCCAGCCCTAAATGCTTCAGCAGTTTCTCATGTGGATGGTTGCAGATCTTCAGCACTGACTCCAGTGTGGATCGCTCTCGCTCATCGGAAGCACAAACGCCTCCATCCTTTAGCTCTTTTCAGTCTGGCAGGGCTGCAGCTTACTTGCGTAATTAGAAATACAGAGTGATGGGGGTGACTTCTCTCGTGTTTCATGGCTGGGCGGCCGAGTTTGTTCTCACCAAGGTGACCTTGAACAGCAGGCTCCTGTTCCAGCCCTTCTCAACAGCCAGATGCCATGTGCCAGAGGACATTCCTCCCTCCATTGGAGGCCCTTTATTTTGGCCATGTATTCCCATTTGTATTCCCGTGTGCGTATTGGGCTCGGGTCCTCCTTGCTCGGAGGGTGACACATCTTCTCATCCTGCAGAGGGTTAAGTTTGAGCTTCCCATCTTGACTTAGCTGCTGTTTGTGCTGAAGTAGTCCTGTGCTACAGCCATGCTGTCAGTCCAGGTCCTTAGCTCCTGATGGGTTTGCTGCAGTAACTGTGTGCCTGTGAAGTATTTCTTCAGCTTCACATCTCACTGATTTCAACAGAGCTTTTTAACTCGGTATTTATTACAGTGCTCCAGTATTTATTCCAATGGAGCCATCAGTTTCACATCTGTGCCGCTGGAGAACAATCCCCACTCTTGTGACTGATGCTGAGTTTGAAAACTTGAGTCTTGCCAAATGCTCAACTTTTTCAGAGGCAAACGCTGCCTTCATTGTGACTCACTCCCTCTAGGCACAACAGAAATCCTCTCCATGTGAAAGAATCCACCTCTTGTTATTTTTACTACTAACACTAAAGGCACCTATTGCTCCATCCAGCACAGCATAGTCCTCTCAACAGCCTGAGGGACGTGTTTAGTCAACGCAAACTTGCTTTGAACGAAGAGTCCTGCTTGCTTAAGTTGTTTCCAAGGACAAAAAGATGCTTGGAATATGTAAGTAGCACTTCAAGAACACAGCAAACTGATATGTCCAGATAAAGGTGTTGCACTGATAACATTTTTTTAAAGCTGTAGGACAAAATAAAATGTAGTCCTTGCGAGATGATTTACATTCAGTGTGCAAAGATGCATTTGATCCCATTCCTATAAAGGTCTGATTACATTATGATAATGGTCATTTTTGAGATGTGTTGTTGTTGCTATAAAATTTCTTTTGAATTGAACATATAAATAATTCAATTCCTTTGATCAGAGGAATGTCAGTTACATTTCTATTTGAGCTCTGAGATCATATAAACAAGTCTAGACCTTTCAATACTGAATGGGTAACTAAAGTACTTCAATAGCCTTTATTATAAAGTCCACACAGAGAATGCCAGCAAAGAGCAGAATCTTGCTGGGCTTTTGATTGTTCACTAGGTTAACAAAAAACATTATTATGGATGATAGCTTAATATTAGTGTGCCTACTTGAAGCACTTCCCTCCTCCGGTCCCTCGAGGGGTTCCAGATATTCCCCCTCTTTTGTCTTGCCTATGCTTGATGAGAAAGCGGAAAAGCATCTCTGGAGAATTTAGTCAATGGGAAATCTACTAAATCAAATGTCCAGGGAGCTTCAAAGGACTCCACACACAGAAAACTGTGAGTTGTCTTGCTAATGAGTAAGGAAATTTGTCGGAAGGTTCAACTGGACTTCTGTAAAACTGAAAGGAAAAAATAAAACAAGCTTTTTTTTTTTTTTTTTTTTTTTTTTTTTTTTTTTTTTTTTGGCACCTGATATGTTACATAATAAGACGTCAGGTCAAAAACTGTGTTTCAGTCAAAGACTTTGCTTCATCTCAGGTTCCAGTTCCAGAATCTAGTCTCTCAGCGTACTGATTGCAGAGCTTGTTGCTTTTCTCTCCTCCCACAGAGATGCAAACATGCCGATGCAAGAAGATGCACTAATTTTCTTAGCTAATGTAATGGCCTGGGTACAAAAGGTGGGGTGTCTTTGCAATGCTATTTATAAAAATGCATACCTCAGTTTCCATAAAAGCTTATCCTTTTTCAATTTTTCATTTAATAGACAGTGATCTGTGGGGTAGGTGGATACTATATTTCATTAACTTTATTAACTTTCATTAGCTTTAACTGAAGTTTATTCTGAAATGCAGGGACATTAGGAACTTCTTTACTGTCTGTTTGCCCTGTAGTATACAAGGCAGAACACAGTTCTCCTTGTTTTTATTTACAGAAAAAAAAAAAAAAAAAACCCCTCTCATCTAGCTTTCCACCAGTGATTTTGAGCTGCGGCCACATTCTCTGCTTCATTTAGCTTCTGTACATGTGGCTTTTGTTCCGTTTATCAAGGATTTGAAGAACCTCCCAATTTTCCAGCAGTTGGGAAACCTCATACAATTATGAGCCTCAAAAGCCATGGGATTCTTTATTTCTTTTGGGATATACTTGCATCATGTCTTAAGGTTTTCTATTTTACCTTTGTCTCCTGCCTCCTGTTTGTGCAGACTCCTATAGTGAGGTGGTAAACGTCTTGCCGCAGAGGTTGTCTCCTACCATGACTATGTGATGTGCAGAGCAGTGGGGACAAGGCCTGGGGCACAGATGTGCATTAGGTGGATGCACTGTGGTGCAATTAATAAGAATGTAAGCACACACACCTACAGATGTCCATACAGCTGAGAGCAAGGTCTTCAAATATCTTCACTATTGTCTGTTTTATCCAAAGACCTAAACTGTGCCAGGACTGGAAGTGGGCCTTGAAGAGCCAATGTGCACCTCCTTTTCCTCCTGGTCCAACCCCCTGCTCTTCAATTTTAAGCAGCATGCTGAGAGCGAAGGATTTGGAATAACAAAATAGTAAAAATGCATTGATATGGACAGCAGCTCTAGCCAAAATCATAGTTCCTGCTCTGGCTTTGACAGAGATTGATGCTTTCGTGCTATAGCGGAAAAGAGAAGCTGTTGTAGCTTTGAGGAACAAAGGGAAAAGACTATGATAATGGAAATTAAGGAGAAGTAAGTACTACTGCTGAGCTCAATAGGTGCTTGTGATGATTTGCTTCTGACATGGGTTTGTTTTCACTGGGGGAAGAGGAGAAGCAAAATTCCTTATGCCACAGCAATAAAATACCTTGTGTATTGTAGCATTTGGCTCCCAACATTGATATATTATGACTTGACAGTTCATATTTCAGCGTTGCACATACTCAAAGTGGAAACAGTAAT
This sequence comes from Nothoprocta pentlandii, assembly GCA_013398315.1. NCBI lineage: Eukaryota > Metazoa > Chordata > Aves > Tinamiformes > Tinamidae > Nothoprocta > Nothoprocta pentlandii. The sequence continues at coordinate 1,047,176 of VZSG01000104.1, forward strand.
TATCTTTATGAAAACATGTTTTAGTAGCAATGGGTCAGTCTTGCATAAACAATCAGGGACAGCATGTGCTATCACAGCCTCTCCGGAGCTGTGTTTACTTGTTCTCCACGCTCACCTCATAGAGAAAAAAAAAGGAATTTTACCTTGGGTTATTGTCTATTTTACTTATAATAATCTCTTTGTGCCTCTGCTGGCCTCTCCTGGCCTCTTCTTCCCACGGCCAGGGAGCTACAGGGCCACCCTGAGCGTTGGTGCCAAGTCCTGAGGAAGAGAGTGCTCCACGGGGTGGCCTTAGGCCTCCGCTTTGGAAGAGCTGTCTTTAATATCTGCCTCTGATGCAGCTGGCCTCGGTCAAGTGAGCCTCTTAACCAACTGAGAGCCTCACTCGCTGAAAACATACACACATACATATATATATATATTAAAAAAATATATATATATATGCAGCTGAAGAACTCCATCCTTCTGGAACAGCTAGAGCTCCTGGGGAATGCAGCTGCGTCTTGTTGCCTTGTCGATGTGGAACTGGAGATCCTAGTGCAATTTAAAAGCAAACAGCTCTCATTCAGGAATACTAAAGATAGTAGGTGAGGAAAGTAGCCTGCACTTGCTGCTCTTTAAAACGTAGCTTAGGTGTCCTGTCATGTCACATTTTTTTTGAGTTACTGCTAGGTATCAAATACTCATTTTATTTTGTATAATGGGGCCCTTTATGCTCCTCTGAAGGACCGGCAAAGCTATAATCATTGCTTGAAGGGTTTTAAATTTTCAAGTGTTCTTGCTCAATAGTTCTGTTAGTTTTTCTTTGAAAGAAGTCCTGCCACGAGGGAGTCTGCTCCTCTCTCGATAAGCAGATGTACAGTAACTCCTTGTGACACTAATGGGAGCTGTGCCCGCATAACGAAGGGATAATAGATTCCATATAACAAAGCTCAGTCTCAAGAATATGAAACGTAATGGGAAAAAGATACAATCATAAAAGACCAAAGGCCTGATTCTGCTCTTACCCAACATCAATTTGAAGTGATGGAAAGTCATAGTTTCCAGTGGATTCACTTTTGTGAGTGAGACTAGAATTAAACATTGATTGTTCTTTGGAGCTTTTTTCTTTTCCTCCTTTCCCGTAGCCAGCCTAACTCGGTGCTCTAAGGCTGTGCAGGTCCTTTTGGTTCATCAGTCAAACATGAGTTAAGGGCAGGCGACCATCACCTCTGTAGCTTCTCTGTCCAGTCATACTGGGACACCATCCATCAAACGAGCAGGTTGGAAAAAAGCACGGTAGCTGTCGGAGCTGCCAACCTGAGATAAATCATGCTGCAGAATGAGCCCTGCTTCTTGCTCCCTCTTCTCTGCCTCATTACTAAGTAAAAGCTGCCATCTATTTGCAAAGAGCTGGACTTGGGTGCCACGACTTTTTATCCTGAAGAGACTTGGATCTGGTTTCACTAATGTGCTACTTGAAATAAGGATTTAGCTCTCAGTTTATTTGGCCCTAAAGAGAGAAAATAGCTTGTGCCAGTCAGTCACTTCTGGTTAAGGAAGATATCATCAGAAATTCAGTTTCAGGGGATGCTCATCCTCATGCATCAGGGAAAAAAAAAAAAAGGCCTTTTATAAGCTTTATTTTATTGACCACTTCTTCCTAGTTATTAAATAACATCTATGAATGTTGTGTGAGATCCATATCTTTGAGAGGTATTGAGGACCGCTCGATCTTGGACAAGCTTGGGAGGGCCTAATTTGTAGTTTCATCACGACTGAGATGCATGCTCCAGGGAAAGATGATTAATGAATTTATGAAGCTAAATGACAAAAACATGGAAAATAGGCAACTGTGTTGGTAACTCAGAAACTCGAATGTCGGTGGCACAGGATCTATAGAAACTGTAGGTGTTCTACACTATAGAAACTATAGAAACTGTGCAGGAGAGGACCCCCCTGTCCTCTCCTGCCAAATAAAAGACTGTTTTTTCCTGGAGTTTGGTATCACCTAATATGATGAAGCATTCCCAGCCTATCTTGAATGACATTGTATAAAGGTACTGGTGCATTCAAAGTTGAATTTATTTGTTTTGAGAAGTGTACGGACTTCACTTGAAACTGTTCTGCTTCAAGAAAGAGTCAGTGATTCTGGACAGGAGGGAATGAAATGATGAATAGCTCTGTAAACATCTACAGCCATGCTGCCCAAACATGCAAACATTAATGGATTGCCTTGATAGAAGATAAACACAAGCTCATCAGAACTGGGGCTTAAGAAATCCCTCGTACAAATTACATGCTGTGGCGGGGAGCTATTAGTGCTAAGACATACAGATTTGTATTTATAACTAGCATTTTGGCACAAAAAAAAAAAAAAGTTTTCTAACTTTATGTCCAGCATTGTGCTGAAGTAGCTCTTAGTTGTATTGCTGAAATACCTTTGGTTTCTTGCTGTGTTAGGAGACTTGTGCAGGTGCTTTGCAAATGTACAGAAACACAAGTAAAATCTGCTCTAAATATTTGTATAAAGAGAGGAAGAGTGGGAAGGGGTTGTGTGAGCATGGGGCATGCAGAGGACCTGTACGCTTTGCAGGGGTGGCACTCGGGCATCCTCATTCCTTGCCTTTCCACCTACTCTGCTGCTTGCAGCTCTTGCTACTCCTCTTCTTCAACCCAGCTAAGCAAAATGTGCTCACTGCCCTTCTCCTGCTTCAGAAAGCAACTCTCCTTCTCATGGAAGAGAGGCTGGAATTCCAGGAGGAATATTCAAAAGTATTCCAAAATTTCAAAATACAAAATATCCACAAAATTCCAGAATTCTGACTAATCAGGACTACTACAATGTTCCATCAAAAACGTTCTTGGCCAGATCTAGTCAGCATGAATGTCTGTGAACAGTATTTGCTTCCTGAAACTTGGGAAGTGCTTCAAGTTTGGCAAAATTCCTGGCAAGAAAAACATGAATTTAATTACTAGCACATTTTGATGCTTCCCCAAACAATTTGAAATTATGAGCTTGATTTGTAGTCTATGTTCTTTTTCCGTTTATTTTCACGCTCCTGAAAGGTGAGCGCACAGTTAATCTGGATATCACTTGTTTTCTTCTTTCTCTTTTCCTCCCCCTTTTAATGTCATGCTTTGGGCCACCTCCATACCACAAACCTTTAATTTCATCTCGAGAACTGTGTTCACATTATTCAAGTAACCTCAGGGCTGGGTGTGCTTTGCCTAAAGAAGTGGAAATGGAGAGTTGTCCTTAATGGCTCTCTTTCCTGCGGAGGCTGTTTGATATATAAACATGCTAGAATTTATTTCCCAGTTTCTAACCAAGACTTCCAGGTGTGTCGGAATTGCACGTGGAATTCGGGAAGCTATAATATGTTTCCATTATTAAGGTAATGTAGGCGTTTGATGTAATGCGCCACCCTATGCACGCTCTGATCGAGGTCGTTATAATGCGTGTTTTGAAAGGAGGGTTATTGATGAGCAGCTGCTCCTTGGAGCCCAGATTGCATTTCTAGTGTGCTTTCCCTTCATAAGTTGTTTTCTCTGTGGGAAATAAATTGTTTTCACTGTGGGGAATGTTAGTTGTTTACTAATAAGTTGTTTTCTCGGTGGGAATAGAATTTGAATGTTAAGATAGAAGATGGTACTCCCTCGTGCCGTTGAGGGGAACGCAGTGTGCTTGCAGTTCTCGAGCTACCGGCGCTTTTTAAGTGGGTGATTTATAATGTCTTGTGCCAAGCTTGCGTTGCGTCTGCTTTGGAGAAAATAGGGAAACTCTATCTAAAAAAGTGGGTCAGATTGGGGATTTTGCGTGGCACTGGCACGGCTGCCAACGTCTGACCTTCTTGAAAGAAGTATACTGTTGTCTCATAGGTGAGGGTATTTTTTACTGCAGTTTGTACATGGATGTGTCTTTTAAAGGGTGAATAATTTATATTTGCGTTTGTAGGTGATATAGTCCCGAGGCATCCAAGCAGGCCAGCTAAGTGTGTGCCTGTGTGTGCGTTTAGTTCCTCAACAACAGGACCATCTGGAGTCATTAGAAAAGGAACAAAATCCCCTCTGTGCAGTGGTTTGAGCACTGGATAGCCATTTACTTCTGGTGGCGTTTTTGGCTCCAATCTTCAAAACAAACACTGGATAAAGTGTTTTCAGTGGAGCTTTGCTTTTCTGTTTAGAAAATGGTAACTGGAGGAAAAAATAATCTTCAGAAAGGATCTTACCTTCGATATCCTTTCCTCAAGGTTTGCTTCAATAGCTCCAAGTACTTTTTGATGCCACTGTTATTTACGTTAGATAACAGAATCATGCTGGAGTTGCTCAGTCTTTTTTGAGACCATTTCAGCAAAGTGGTTCACAGCTTTTCGAGGAAGGAGATGCCAGGGTTTGCCTTTCTCCTGCACCAGCAGAATGCTGTATGTAGCCTCTTGAGAAAATGAGTAAAACTTGGTGATAAGAGTCCTAACAAATGGCAGAATGGGCAGAAAGGCTGGTACATATGAGTCTGTACAAACTCATTTTTTTAAATATGCGTAGCAATGCAGAAAGTAAGTAAATTTAATGATCTACGTGCTGCTAAATGCAATTTTAACAGTGACCTGGAGTGGCAAATGTCCTAATAAGAAATGCAGGAGTGCACACTTCCCTTGGGATGCGTAACACTGTGATAGCACTTCTGGCCCTTGCATTTCCCCTCCACAGTGGTTGTTGCATCTCTTGGACTATCAGGCTTCGCATAGTCTGCTGTACCTTATAACCAAAAAGAGTAAACAAAAAGTAATATTGATTGCCCTGTACACTCTTCAGCAAGTTCACGGCAGCACTGTTGGGTCCAGTGAGCTTCACTCCAATTTGCTATGGTCAATAAAGCTTGGAAGAAGCATTGCTGACCTCGGAGAATTCAAGCCTATAAATGGTGCATCCCTGGTGAAAAGCGAGCGGAGAGAATATGGGTGACTTCGCTCAAGTAAATTAGCCTAGACTGACATACATGGTAAGTGAGCTGAATAAAACTGGTTTCATTGAGGCAAATTAGAAATATTTTCCTCTCCAGTATATGTAGGGAACAGATGGCAGGTGAGTGACAAGATTTAAAAGAGGGGAAAGAAAAATCATATGAATGACCTCAATGAGGTTCATATAAAGGAGACAAAAGGCAGTAAATCAATAAATGGGGAATTAGGGAGATACAGCTTACTAACAGAAAAGGTCAGGCCATGGACAACTTAATTAGCACAAAAAAAGATGTCAGAAAAGTGATAAAACAAAAACAAGAAGGGATATAACAGTGAAGTTAGAGGACCTAAACCATGGGAGTAACAGTTCTAAACGCTTCCTCTCTCCCTGGTGGTTGGGGAGTCCAGGCTAGAGGGAATAAACCCATAATCCAAGCAGCAGGGCAGAAAGTGACTCCTGGCCATATAGGATGCTATGGAAAGCGCGGGCGTTAGCGGGCACAGGGTCAGAGATCGTTGCGTGTCCCGGGACCTCGCGCGGGGTCTGTGTCACAGCACAGGGGAGCTGAAGTGCTCCAGTGCTCCCCGGGATAGGCGGGACCACAGGTTCAATAGCCTGGAGGTGACAGCAAATGCACTTTGGCCATAGTAGCCATAGAAGCCAAAGAGCATCGAGCTAAGGGAATTGCCTCGTGTAAAAATGTGCTGTTTTATAGCTAAGCTGAAAGGCAGCATTTCAGCACAGTTTGTGAATCCTGTCTGAATCTTCTGCTTGCACGAGGGTAACGGGGGGAAATGCTGAGAGGCAGAGTGAAATGTTGGAGACCCGTCTACAGATGCTGTTTTCTGGAGAAAACACTAAAAAAATGCCTTGTGAAAAGCAGTATCTCCTGAGGGAGATGCTCTTATCCTCAGCAAACTCCGAGGGAGTTTAGAGGAAGCACGGTGCCCGCTTTCTGGAACGCTTACACCTACGTGAAATATGTGGTTTGTGCTGTCAGTGGGTTTTGAACATATTAGAACTGCTCTGCCCTACAGAGTGTGAGTTAGAAAAACTCTCCTTATGGGAAACAAGATAGATTTGTAGAGGGAAAGAATATATGAGCACTCACCTAATTTTTTTAATGTGCGTAGCAGTGCAGAAAGTAAGCAAATTTAATGATCTATGTGTTGCTAAATGCAGTTTTAATATAGAAGTGATAGGTAGGATTTCTCCCTAGTCAGTAGTCTAATTAAAATGAAATTTCCTTTCCTTTTCGCTTTAAAAAGATAGCTGACAGAAGAACTTATTAAGAAAAGAATTTAAGCATTTATGTCTCCTACATAGAGTCCCAAGTCCTCTGGCTTCTGCTATCTTGAACAGAAACATTAGAAAATTCTCAGTTAACACAAAATAAATTGGTTGCAGCATATACCGAAGCAAAAAGAATGTAAAAGCAGAAAATGATATCTAAGAACAGGTAGATAAGTGCGTTTGCTGACTTCCCAGATTACTTTCAGTGGCTTGGCGTGTTTCTACTAAGGTTTTATGAAATGTATTACTTTTTTTTTTTAGGTCACTTTCATGTAGTATAGTTTAAAAAAAAATCAATTTTCAGTTTAGCTGGAAATACATTATGTATGAAGAACAGCAAGCAGCGAGGGGTGCATTAAGTGGAGCAGCTCCCTTTTGTGGGAGAATCCCGAGCCCGCAGGTGCATCGAGGTGCAGGTGTCAGCGCTTCTCCCGCATCAAACAACCAGGGTGCAGCTCCCGCCGTCAGGAAACCAGGTCTGCAGCCCACCTGCAAAAAGGGGCTTCAAAATATGCCAGGTCTCTCCTTTCACGTGCAATTTTTGTTGCGTGCTCCAGTTTTGTGGTGGTGTAAGCTAACCCTTCCATTTTTCACCTGCTGCCTCCAAACCCGTGTTCTGTTTCCAAGCAGAGTTTGGCACAAGCAGGACTGGGGCTTCCAAAAGCACAGGAGCTTGTGCTGCTTTCATGGGCTGTCCCATGGAAATGTTATTATTATATCGACATGTGTATGTATAAATATGTGGAGTTTGTGTGTGTGTATATATATATATATATGTATACACATAGGGCCAAAAAGCATTTTGGTTCCTGTTGAAAAAGGAAGGCAGAAGGATCAGCCTGAAATATTCCTAACGTTGAAAAGCCTTTCTGGTAGCAGTGGGAAATACTAGGAGTTTCTGGTAGCTTTTGATTTTAGTAAGGCCTGAAAAAAATGTAAATCAAAAATCTATTTCTCAGCCCTTTTTCAACAGAGAGTTGGTAATAGCCCTTTGAAATTGTTGCATTTGATTGCTTCCAATATGCTTCTGGTATGTCAGAAAGCAAATTACTTCTTTGTGCACCCAAAATGATGGAAAGGTTTCTTCTGCAAGAGGTTTTCCACTTGTAACTTTTTACTTTAATTAAGTTAGGGGACTGCCTTCAATTACATCCTCCTTGCATATGACTGGAAAGTTGACAGGATTAGCGGTTTGCTATCCAGAGTGAAATGATGCTGCGTTTCTCACTTTGCAACTGATTTTTGGACACATTTGATTAGCAGAGTTCAATGCGTATGAAAAGAGAGCAGGTTTCTAGGAGGTTTAGCCCAAGAAACGGCTACAAACCTTACAACAGACCAAGGAAACGGTTTGCCCGGGCTGAACATTGCCTCTTGGTGTAATACAGCAGGAGACTAACAACCCCTTTAATTACCCCTGCAGGTATTTCTGGAAACCCATTTTCAGCAGCTTATGTTTCCAAAGCATTCACTGCTTGGCCGGAGATTTTCACTGCTTGATCTGTAATCCAAGGTAAAAGTATTTGCAGATCCAGAGAAGAGAAAATCAAGTTTGTGTATTGGCCGCTGAGGAGCAAATGGGCAGAACTTTTTGCATGATACAAATTCTCTTGCATATTTAATAAATCTCTAGTCCCAAGCTACTCAAAGTGGAAAAACTGAAAATTGGTACCTTTACATGCACACACAGATTCAGTCTGAGGGTATGAGTATATGAGTAAGAGAGATGAGCCGCACTTCTTGGCAAAAAAAAAAAGAAAAAACAATTAGTAGTGAGAGTAGATATCATCTAGTTGTGATGCAATAAATATTTCATATATAGACTTGGTTTCATGGATGATTTTTTTAACTAAAGCCTTAAAGTTTGATGTGACTGGGCAGAGTCCGATCAGGCCACTAAGCTCTTTTGGAATCATTTTTATTTTGCAGTAATTGAGCAATTTGTCAGTGTAGACCAATTTGTAGGACTTGGACTTACTTTGCAGAGTATGTTATTGAGGAAGAGCCTTGTATCCATGAATGATAATACAGTTTCATATTGCAAAGTGGGCTAGAGACAGAGTCCTCCCTCCTTGGTCGAAGTCAGACTGGATTCATTCAGCAGAGCATCTGAGAGCGGCACAAGAAAGGCTCATAGGAGATGAAGATGATGAAGATGAGGTCCCTTCCAGTCTTAAGGATCCTATGATTCTATGACTGCCCTTGACTCCAAATCTCCAAGGAATAATTTGAAGGACCCGATCCTCCTGCAGTTTCAAAATTGCAGCACTGTGCTCTCTTCAGCATTTTCCTCACACCTTGAGTTTAAGGTTACTTGTGGTATCCAAAAGGATGTGATGGGAATATCTTATCAAAACTGTATTTGAAGCTGATAGGCTTTAAGGGAATTCACAAAGTTGAGCTATTAACAACTGAAAGAACACAATAATAACATAAAACAAAATTTATTTTGTGAATGACACAAAACTGAATGCCCACCAGATTGCGACCTGTCGCTGTTTCTTCCACAGTGTTGACCCTTATTGCTGTAATTTGATTAGATGTCATTCCAGATCTGGCTCCAACCAGAGGAGCAGAGCTCCTGTAGTCTGGTGGGAGGCCTGTAGCTGTTGAAATCTCTCCTGTAGTTTGCATGGGGATGGCCAAGCTCAAGCGAGCAGCATTCAGCCTTCCAGAAAAGGGCTTGGAAGCAGGGAAGGAGATGGATGCTGCTTACTGGACTGTACAGCAGCATTGCCCATCTGCCTCTGAGACCTCCTCATCATTTCAGCCCAGGAAAGACTCTCTTTAGCTGAGTCTGAGCAGCATCATCCATTTGCTGGATGCTCAGAAAATTGTCCTTTTTCTGCCGCTTTGCACCTGGTAAGATCTCGTAACCTCACTGTGTTGGCGCGTGCAGCACTCTGAAAGAGAGAAACTCTCTGAGTTACGTTGGGTGAATAACGTGGTTAAAGGCATGCATGACGATGTCCTGTCCTAGAAGAGTGGAACTGGAAGGGATCTCTGGAAATCAGTAAATCTGTTTTCCTGCTTCAGAGCATCATTCTTGGATGATATTTTTTCTAAAGTATAAAAATTGGTGCAGGCTCCGGTACCTCCTCTCACCATCATTGCACTTTTGCTTTGGAAACTGCTGTATTTCCATTCCCTTCCCAGGTTTGGAGACAACCGTTTCTTCCATCTGGCTCTGTCATTTGTGCTTTAGGCCATTTTTCTGGCTTTTCTCAGGGCTTTTTCCATCCATTCTCTCCATCTCTCTATCTTGAACAAAGCATGAAGCCTCAAAAGGAGCAGAGTGCTCCAACTTGTGGGTGATGAGGAGGGAGGCAGTAACTGCATCACTAGTTACACTGTGCTCTGCTCTTTGCCTTATTTGCTCTTGGGTGACATGTCTTGCAGTTGCAACCTGTAATAACCTTCAGTTTTTGCTAACTATCCGTTTATTCCCATCCTGGCAGGGAATACAAGTGAGCCTTGTGTTTGTCCTGGTTGCTCCTCTCTCCCTTTCTTCAATTTCTCTGAATAACCTAAGGCTTTGGGTCAGGAAATCACTTGAGCGTGTGTCTCAGTTGAAAAAATACGTTCTAATTCCTTTGGCTTTTTAGAGTTACCAAGCTGGGGCTGAAGGGAAGAGCTCATGTGCTCACCTGGTTTACACTGAATAAACAAAAAGACAAAAGACTGAAGCAGAAGCTCTAAAACACCCACTCAACGGGTGAGAGCAATGGGTTATTTACCCAGGAGCAGGTGGATTGCTTCTGCAGGTCAATCAGGCTGATTTCAGGGGCCACCTAATTAACTGCTAATTACAGCTGTTGGGACTGCTGACAACACTTTTACCAAAACTGATGTAAGGAATGAAGAGCAACCTCTGCTGCCTTGGACCAGGAGAGAGCTGGTAGAGGAGCTGGTGGAGGGCATTTAATAGAGTAAGCAATCTGTATTTTTGCAGTAAAATATAATATGTTCTTGTTATCAGTAGTCATGAGACTAAGATATGTGGAGTGAGGTTGCTCTTGAAATCTAGATCACCTGTGCTATAGGCATTAATCACTGTTATAGGGATTAGTTGTGCTGAACCAACATGGTGACCATCTCCTGAAGGTTCCTCTGAAGGGCTGGTGGTTTTGTTTTAGGTTGGTAGCTTATTTGGAAGGTATAATCAGTGAAAAAAATAATCTAAGTGATTTTTTTTAAGTGAATTTATTAACTGTGCTTTAAATTATGGCCATCCAGTGGTCCATCCAATGGGAATTGAAGAGATCTTAAACTGGCCTTAAAGATGAAACAAACTAAGCTGAGTTGAGGCTGCATCAACTGTGAATACCTGAAAAGCCTCAAAGATAGCTGATTCAGTTTAATCCACTCTATTAACTTAATATTTTTAGTTAATTTGAATGATATTTTTGAGTGTCCCTGTGGTGGCAGACTCTGAGATCATGAACCATGTTAAAATGATCTTCTCAGTAAGGATAAATTAGGATGTTGTTCTGCGTTTCAGTGGAGCTGTGCTGTCTCACTGAGAGGTTGCCTTGTTGAAAGCTAATTTTTTGCTTTTTCAGGGAGTGTGACAAGATGGATGCTTGTTCTGTGCATCTCTTTTTCATATAATTGTTTCCAAGATATGTTTAATAAATGAATATACTGTAAGCAGACATGCAAAAGTTTTTAATTTCTCTGGCAGAATCCATAACTTTTGCATTCAAAATTACTGTATCTCTTTGGTGTGACATGGAATGCTGATTAATTAGCAAATATGTGTTACACATGTTCAATCACAAAGTTGGTATTTGTGTAGTAATATAAGATGAGGGATAGTGGTAAGTCAAATGTTAGAAAGGGACTGATGTTTTATTCATCTCAATTCGTATCATATTCTATGTTCTGCTTCTTCATGCAGCTAGGAAAGCAAGTGAATTGAAGGTATTCAGAAATGCTTTGGATCCTGTAATAAGATAATTGAATCTGAAAAGGGTTACTCTCTATTTTTAGAAAGTTGTTGACTATATCCAGTGAAATAGCACTACTGTCGTTGCCGTGATGATATGGCTGCATGAGACATGAACGTGTAAGTAAATATTTAGCTAGTGATGAGTAAGTGGAGCCATTTATATGCCTTGATTATGATTTCTGAACCGCTGTGCTGAAATGCATTGCTAGTCATTTCCAATTTGTATAATTTAAAGATGGTTTAAAAAAAAAATCCTTTTTTTTTTTTTCCAGAATATATTTAAAAATTCTGCTGCTGGGATTATGATTTTTCTTTTTATGTCACATTCCATCCTGGAGCAACTCTTTGCGGCTTAGTTACCATATAAATTCTTGAAAATAGGAACTTAATTGAGATGCTGATAGTCTCTTAATTGAAGAAGTACTTATATATATTTTTTTTCCTGAGGAATTATTTCTGCTTTTTTGCAGAGCACAAATAGTCTACAATTACTCTCTCCTCTATGGTAATGCTTTGCTAGTGGCTTTCTTAGAGCTTCCCAGCTCTCAAGTCAGTATACAATTATTGTCATTTGAAGGATATAAACGGCAATACTCAATGTTCAGACAGCAATTAAATAGCTCATTATGCTTTTAAAAATATGCTTCCTTTTTGCATGGTTCCACTTAGCAGTGCATAGGATTACACCCGCAGGACTCCTGAGCCGTGTCCTGTGTGCGAGTGGGCTCATGCACTCCTGTAGGCGACTCTGCCCCTCGTGTTGTCCTCCCTGCTCTGCAGACCCTCTTGAAGCACCTAAAGGGAAGGTTTCTTCCAGCTTTCTGGCCTGCTGTGGGAAACCTCAACTCTAGCTTTTGTGCTCTGATGCCTAGAGACTGGAATAACTTCTTGGATATTCAATGTATAGGGAAATTGCTCTCTGTAAAACTCCTGCTCCTGGGCCAATTTTGTTTGGAGATCTTCTGCTGTGCAAAGAGAATCCTTTTCATGTGCTGCTGTGCACCTCGTGGTGTATTTTGCATGGGCCACCTCTCGTCCCTTGTGTGTGGCCAAGGTGGTGTTTACAATATATGCTTAGGAATTACCATACATTCCTGCCAATAAAGGCATCTTCCTGCAGCTCTGTATGCATCTGATCAAAACTTCTAAATATCTCATTTTGTTACTGGGACATTCTCCCTACTCCAGTGCTTTCAGTCTATTAACTTATTTCCACATAATATCTAGGAGTTGTAGTCCTGGATTTTACTAGGTCATTCTGGCCTGTCCTATCAGTGCAAAACACCTGCTGACCAGAAAACCTTATAGCTGATATATATCCTTTTACCCCCTTTCTTTTGCAAACACTTTTGCAAAAAAGTCTTTCCCCCCCCACCACTACATGTGTCACTAGGCATGCCCAATTACAGTGAAAACTGATTTTGCCCTCAAAAAGGGTGTATGTGGGGCACTTTTATATTGGTCAATTTTCCTTAATTTCTTGCAGATTAATGAGAACTCCTTCAGTGACTTAAGGTAAATTCCCCTCCTTAGATACTTACAGGGTGACTTGTCGTGTGATTTGCTGAGCTAGTACTGCCTGAACAGAATTAAATGTCAGATAAAATCAGTGCCAGTGGTTAATGGCATGAAATAAACTTAACTATGGCTGAAGAATTTCTTGGAATTAATATTCTGGTTATAGGAGGTGGAATTCAAATTCCCTTCGAAGTCTGGTTTCTGCAATTACTTTAATTTTCCAAGACGTTTACTGGTGAGCTGTGAGGCACACAGAGTTAAAATAAATCAAGTAAAAAATATATATTTTGATATTTATTGGATTTTTAGTGGTATTTGTACTTGTTAATTTGTGTCTGTTTCTTGAAGGTATTTAGGCAGTCGATTTATTTTTCTACTTTCTGTACCACTTTTCGAAAAGAGCTGTGTTAATGAATATTTAAATGATGCTTTTGAAATAATTATTTATATCTCTTCCTTTCCCGATGCCCCCATGGGTAGTGCCACGAGGCATTCATATCTCTGTTTATACTGTATTAGCCTTTCTGCTTGGCAGTGCACATCCACTCCGATGGACTGCTCATATTGAGAGCTGATAATCTTCAATACGAAGTTATTACCAGAAAAAAATAATTCTCTGGCTGCTCATTATTGTCTTTCCCACCACACGCTGAGCATGTGGCTCATCTGCAGAGCTGGGGTTTGGATAGACCTTCCAAGGATTTGGCACCTTCAGGGTGGGATCCTGATATGGAGATGGGCCCCGTGATGCTCTACGGAACCACGAGCAAAGAAAGGGCTTGGGAGAACCATGATAAATAGCTCATGTCTCTGTTTATGTCGATGCGAGAGCCCAGGGTTTGGGCGCCTACAAGGCTGGCTGCTAGGGGAGATGTCTTCAGTGCAGCCTTGTTGCTCAGGAAAAACAAACTTGCCACTGAAAGATGAAAAAAGCTCAATGATGACTTGATCTGGAGGAAAAATGGGGTCTTGAAAACTATTCTTTCCCTGTGCGGTGATTTCAGAAGAGGTGGACGAGCTGCATCCCAGCTGAGCATCTGCAGAAGGGGCAGGTCTCACAGCTGGGAGCAAGTTGAAATGTCTCCTTTGCTCCCACTGAACCACCCCATCGTATAATCACTTGATTTAAAGCTGTGGAATAATTTAAGACCCACATATATGATAGAATTTTTGTTGGTAAATATTCTATGTATAAACACTAACTGGAACTATGTCCTCTTCATGTCTTCTGAACCTTACATGGAAAAACCAAGCTCATTAAGTGTAAAGTGTGAAAGGCAGAATTCTTTCACTTATTTTAAAGAATGCGTTCTAAATATGACATAATGTTATTAGCTATAAATATATAGCTATTACCATAAAAATTAAACCTTGGGAAAGAAAATAAACAACTCTGAGAACTTTATTTGAAATGCATCTTCCTGGAACTCAAAACCCTCCCAACTTGGGCATTCATATGCACTGTTCTGGAATGTTTTTTTTTTTCCTCTGCCTTATTATATATTGCATAGATTTAATTAGTAAACAGAGGAATTTGTTATTATCACTCTTCTTGACCTAATTTTGGATTTGCTTTTCAAATCTACCATCTTTCTTCTTTAGTATTGAGCATTTTGTTGACCTAATGAACTTCATTAGCAGCTATGATTTAGCCTGAGTTTTCTGTGGCTTGCTGAGATCTTTGGGTTGCACCTAATGATGAATATATATTGAAGTACATCCATCAATGCAACCTCCTAAGAAAGTTGATCTCTGTGTGTTTATAGGTTTCTCAAATGACTGAGCTGCTGATACAGAGAGATTCCTACAAGTGAGTGGAAAAAAATATTTCTGAAGTTACTTTGTTCAGGGAGGCTGATCAAATGGATGCTATATATGTGCATTTTTTTCAAGGAAAATCATAATAACAAATGGGACTGAAAATAGACTTCCTGTCTGGAGATTACAGATATGTTACTACAAATAGTAGGATTTCTGTAGGCTTTTTTGCATGTTATGCTGAAATCAATCTTGTGATAATTATTCTACTTCAAAGAGTTTGGAACAGCGACTCTATTAGTCTTTTTTGCTGTAATGGGTGACTTTAATGATAGTGCAGTACTTGGAGATTGTGAAACATATAAGCATCTTCCATAAATGTGTATTTACTTAAAGGTATAAGTTAGGGTGGTATAACCTTGAATGTGATTTCCTTTCCCAACACTTTAAATTCAGTGACTTCACTGAACGATGCTCGATTAAACGAAATAGAAGTTACTACTGCAACTTCGGTCTAGATCTGGACCCGTTTCAGCTCCACCACCATCTCTGTTGAGCTCTACTGTAAATATTGTGTTAGCAAAATAATTTTAGGAAAATTGTCTGTGCTTGTGTGTTTTCTTTAAATACAGCTACCATGATTAAGAGCATGATAATAAAATACAAAGAATAGGAAGAGGTTTTCTTGAGGTGGTGAGGAAGGTATGTGTGTTAGAGAACACACACAGAGAAGCCTAGATATCACATTTAGATCTGTATCCTTGGTAACTTGGATTATAGTTTGAACTTATTTCTACTGCTTGACTTTCAGGAAGCTCTGAACCACTTGAGTCTAAATGTTACAATATTTTGCATTTTACCTTTTATCTAGTTGAGTTGTAACCAATCAGAATGACAATTTTAAGAACTTGGAAAACAGTAGAATGACACTGAAAACAAGATTCTAGACAATAACAGTAGACATTAAAAACTTAAAATTACAATGTTGATCATATCACCTTGAGGAAAAGATACTAATTAGGCTGATATTTTGGAAGTTAGAAAACTTGCACATAAAGCTAGACATTTTTTTACTATTAGAATGAAGACAAGGAAGGAACTTAACAGGATTCTAATTTCTCAGAATTAATAATATGATATGAAATTTTGCTTTCTTAGCCCATCTTTTATGATGTGAATTTTTACTAGCTGTAATGGGCAGAAAAAAGGCACGCGTGTAATACTGTCCAGCTGGGTGGTGGCTCTGCTCTGTGCAGCACCAGACACTGATGCACAAGCACGTCGTGAAGTGGGCACCATGGTAGACTGAATGGAAACGAAACGTTCTAGGTGCTTGCAGTCATTTCTTATGTTTGGATTATGGAGCTTCCTGCTTCAGCCAGTCGAGCAAATGTCACCTACAGCACTTATAGATGTAGGAGACCTGGGGATCACTGAGACTTTTATTTTTTCCCCTTTAACAGAAAAACTCTTGATCCATTTTCTTCTGTGTGTATATAAAATATGTATGTATACATATATTTGCATATGTATATACATGCGCACACACAAAACAACTATATACATGTACTAAATTATATATGTAAAATATACAACTATATAACACTTGCATATGTACACGCACACAAATATATATATAGTGCAGGTACTTCAGTATAAAGCTCAAGATTGACTTTTCTAAAAAAATGAAATTACAATTTTTGAGCCTAAATCTATAGGCTTTCTGGATAGACCACAGAAAAAATCATGAGTCACTAGCAATTATTGAAAAAACCCTGTACTCTTAAATTCAAGATATGTAGCCTTTTTCTTAAAAAGGGTGAATTATTAGTTCAGGTTTCACTTGGGTCATTTTCAAACATGAATAAAACATTTCCCTTGCACAAATCACTCTCTTCTAGGAGACCTTATGGGAGGGTTGCTGAAATGACCAGCAAAGGTGAGGATGTTCACGAAGATTTCTTGGTGATGAAAAGCCTTTCTAGAAATAATGGTAGGAAGGAAAATACGAGCAGAAATACAGCTTTATGAGAACAAAATGGAGTGCTTTACTCAAATGACATCCTGACCAAATTAGTCAAGCTCTGAAGGCTTGCATGCCACCGAATATATCCACTCTGATATTGAGTGCCCCCATGAGGAATATTCAGCCTGTATGTGACACGAGTCATAGATCAGTCTTGTATTAAAATTGTTCTGTGAAAAGGCGATTTAAACTTTACAGCGATTGGTACATGAGGGTATAGTGAAGTGGGTAAGAAGCCTGGTTGTCTAGATACCATACTTGAAAATTCAGTGTATTAAATTGTATCGCTCGCGGATCTGTTGGAGAGATGAGCTGGGCAGGTAGATACGCAGGCTCTAAGCACCACTTCATTTATTGCTTGCTTTCAATTAGTGCTATTTAAAATTGAGCATGTGGCTGCATGGAAAGAAAAACACAGAAATGCCAATAATTGAAAAATTACATTGTATAAGCAATTGGATCTGCTACAAATGCAATCTTAGAAATAGTCAGTAGCCCAATAGAAATCATGTTGGAATAATTTGTAATTAGAAACTCTCCCTGTGACGCTCATCTCTGCGTGCTTGGATTTACTTGCTGTGCACTTTTTCATATATTAAATCAGAAAGAGTTAACTTCAGAAGATGAGATGCAGCAGCTTCCTCGCCTTTCATTAAGTGATGTTATTAATGAAGTTTCCTGTTGACTGAAAAATAGTGATCATATCTTAGATCAGTTATCAAGTTTTGAAGAAACTTTCAGAGCAAGTACGGCAGATATAGAGACAGAAAAGGGCTAAGTTTAATTTTACAGTAACCACTATGACCATTGTTTCTCTCTAAAATAGATAAAAATGTGAAAATAATGTAAGCCTAGCATTTTGATGAAAGAATTATTGTAAAAGCTCATCCCAGTTCTCTTCCCCTGGTGTTCTTTTCGATGCCTCTCCACAAACTTTGCTGTGAAATATTTGCCTGAACTTAGTCTCTCCCCTGGTTCCTCAAGCTCGTGCTCTGGTGGTGTCTACATATCAATAAGTCACACGGCAGTTTTCAGTTTCAGGGAGCAGTTTTTCCTCCCCAGCTCCTCTTTTATTTCCTTAGGAAGGTTTTGCTGCTCTGCAACACGTTTTTGTGTCCTCATAAAAACTTTCAATGTGTGTTGATTTCTGGAGTTTCAGAAAGACAATCCAACTTGAGCTCTTCAGTTTGACACATTTGGCTGTACCATAGTTACTGCAGTTGGTATATAAGTACATGTTAAATAAAAGCATGAGGCCAAGTAGAACTATATAGGTATTTTTTAACTTCTAAAAACATCTCGGACATTTCTAGGTTTCTAGCATGTAAACGAAGTAATAGAGATGCTTGGTAAAGTTTCCTGCAACACAACTCTTTCTGATCAGTAAAAATGAAGGCAGATGCCAAGAGTTCGGTTAATTCTAGCCTAGGAGGGCTGTCCTCCTGGCAGCTCTGCAGAACAGGCTGCGCTGACTTTTTGGGGTAAGATTTGGCAGAAAAAGCTGCTGGGAAATGCCTGATTTAGGTCCCGAGCTGGATTAGCAGAGGGGGAGTAAATTCCATGGGAGCTGCCTGAATGGAATGGTGCCACAGACACCAAACTTTGGTCGTGATTTCGTTTATCAGTTTTTGCTGGCTATTAGTCTAAAAACTTCACCTGTTGAAAGCAAATGTGAAAGCTGACTTTCTTCAATAGACTAAATTCTGTTTGCGTTCATGAATTTTAATAGCAGTGTCCTGCGTTGGCAGAGGTCACGGATGCAGCCTGGGATCTGCTGGTCTTTGTTAGGGTTTTGTGATATGCAGCATAACAGGGAAGTGCTTAACCTCAGCAACCTGGCTAAATTTAATTCCTTTTTTACAGCAGTAAGTCTGAAGTCTTAATATAATCCCTTCTTCCAAAACCCATGTTTTCAGCATTTCAGTTATTTCTTATGTCACCAAGCACGTTCTGCTTAATTAGGGTGTGTGTATACAGACTCTTTGCTGTATATACCTTGGAAAACTGTAGTCCATAACAGCCAATTAACACTACTTAGCAGCTGTTTAAAAGGATAATTGCCATCATCTAGCATTATTTCTAAAGCTAATCACACACAATTTACTCTCCCTAAAGTCACCCAGCTGCAGGTATGTTTCCACAGGTGTGACTGATAACAGAAATATTCCTATGTATGTCCACTAGAGTCCGTGTCAGGGTAGCTCGAGCATTTTGTGACTCTGCTGGTAAAGAAAAGCAGAATGCACCCGCCTGAAGCAGCATGTCAGAAGAACCAATAATGCTTCCTGGCTATAGGAAGAGGAATGTTGCATCCTATGGGAAGTATGCAATGGGAAAATTGGGAAGAAAAAAGGGTACAGAAACCTTCCACATAAGTCATCAGGCTCCCGTATCTTTGTTCAGATGTTTTCCAGAAAATTGCAGTGATAGAGAAGATGAAAATTATCCAACTAGCTTTGTCTTGTAAGCTAAGGTCCTATTCGCACAGCCCTTCTGGACCTTGTTCAGGGTCCGCAGTGTGGTGAGTTCCCTTATTGCTTTCTAAATCCAGCCACTTGATGGTGTCTGTGACGATGAAACATTTTTTTTTGTTTCCAGAAATATTCTAAATCTTTCCAATATACATAAATTTCTTGCTTGTTCAACTTCCCTACAGGCTTATGTACTGACCACAGCAGCATAAATAACCTGCTTAGAAAAGGTATGTTGAATATTGATAGTTAATATGCAGCATCAAATAGATGTAATTGTTTTAAAAGAAAACCCCTTAAACAAATAATGGTCGCTTGGAAAAGAAATCATAGTTTCAAATAAAACAAAGGCACAGGCTTTGATATGACATAATAAGCAATTATCTAAGGAATGGGTGGTTCACTTTTTAAGCAGGAATTTATTAGCCTGTTTATTAGATTGTGATGAGAGGTATCAAAGAAAATAATTGACCCCAATTTGTGGAAGTAGGGCAACCCATTAGAGCCCACTATTGCTGAATGAAACAATGAAAGGAATTCTTTTTGAATTTTATCTGACATTTTGCAATTTAGAGATCAAAATCAGTCTGAACTACAGCCAAATGGTATTAATTTGGAGCATCCATATGTATATAGGTATATTTGCATAGTCATATATCCACAGGAAGATATTTGTGCATACTTTTACATAAGAATGGTGCACATGACTTGCTTTTGGAGTGATCTGTGTTTCCAGGCATCTGTAATTATTTCGAATGGCAATGTTAGTCATCCACTTTGGAATCATTATTGACATATTCAGTTATCAGAGGTCTAGACCTTTTCTATAACAATTTAATAAGTATGTATAAAATGTAGTTCTAAAACCATAGTACGATCTTGAAATATATGTTTTTTAATGATTTTAGAAGTAATTTTGAAAAGATGGAGAGAGTAATATATGATGAAGAGTGTAAAAATTTTGCCCTTAACACTTGACTGTCTGTTCCTTTCCTCCTCTTCCTTTCTTCTCTTTTCTGCTAAAGAACTATAGTTGAGAGAGCTGAAAGAATTATGTGCTTATAAAACAATGCAACAGTACCGGTACCGTTCTTAATGCACATGGAAATGAAATGTTTTCCATTGTACTTTTATACATGCAAAAATTATTCAGAGAAGGAATGTGACTAAAATACATGCTTTTCATTTTCAGAATAGAAATAGGCAAAATATTTGCTGAGAACTTCCAGCTAATGTGGAAAAAATGGCACAGAGTAGAAATGCTTCATTAACAGTAATACATTTTTCTGTCTCTATCAAAACTAGAGAAAATGTATCTTGTCTATTCAAACGTGCTGTTGCTTTTTTGGAGCAGTTATCCAGGTGTACAGTTAATCAAAGTCTTGGGAGATTAATAGAGTATCATTATTTAATTTCATTAACAGGGTAGTGCCTCAACAGAATCTTTTATTGAGAGATTATTTCAATGCTGACTTCAGAAATGGTTTCAAAGACAGAGATGATGGGCCATGGGGATGCACTCCCCATGGGGTAGCAATGCTGCAATAAAGGAACATTAACCTATAAAGCTGGATTACTGGTAAAAACAAATAAAAATGGGAAATACCTCAGTGAGAAGATAGTAGGTTAAATCCGAAACTTTGCACATTTTCTGTGAATATTAATGTTTTTGCACTTACCAAAATTACCCCATAATAAGAATTTTCCCATTTTCAGACAGGTCAGGTTATTTCATAACTTCTTTTTTTTAATGACTGTTTCTTGACAGGGTTGGTGTGAAATGATATCAGGTTACTGCACAAGTAATGACAGCTAGATGATCTAGTGTGAGCTAGCTAGTTCGTATTATTTCATTTTTAATGAGTTTTGATGGTGTTCATTGCAGCTTAAGGCTTCCCAGCAGTAGAGCCAAATAATTTTGGTGTCCTGTGGATGAGCAAAATAGCTAATTTTGGATTAGAGCCCTTAAAACTCAGGGCTCTTGGCAGAGATAGGAGGGAAGGGAGCAAGCTGTAGCTTGCTAGACTGCCCTTAAGGGTGGAATCACTGATTTCAACGGGCCACCATTTCTGCAAAAATAGCCAGGACCATCTCTGCTCCCCTACAAGAATTCCTCTGAAATTTAATGCTATAGGTAATGTATACAATGGGCTATGAATACTACTTAAAAGTGCTCTCTTCCTGCTTTTGTGAGCCTGTCCCACTGGAAAACAGCTACTTTCCTATTCCTGATGCCAGTGAAGATGCTCATGACAGGGACCATCCTTCTGGAGGAGACTGGCAGGAGCATCCTGCCCTTTGGCCATCCCAGATCTCTGATCTCCAGATCCTTGTCTGGAGTTAGAAGCTGAGGAGCTTAGTGGACCCAGAGAGTAGCCCAATGCTAGCAGTAGTGCCAGGAGACAACCCTGGGGTGGTGGTAGATTCCGCCTGACTTGGTCCTTTCTCAGAACTGAGTATTTTGGCTAAATACTGACCCTCTGGTACTTCACTTGTTACTCTTTGACGCCCATTCTTTTAGTTAGGCAGGCTGAACTTTTCTATGTGTGTTTCTTTACTGTTTTTGCATCTATTATTCAAAGCTTGATCAATGTGTGGAAAATACCAACCCTCAGAAAGTTCAGTAACTTTCCACGGTGTGATTTTTTTTTTTTTAAGTGCTCTGAGCGGTTGTTCTCTTTGACCATGATTTGCTTGAACAGCTCCTTTCTTCTCCCAAAGCAGTGGGAGGAAGAAAAGCCCAAGCGCATTATGAAGCATCGCTTCGGGTTTCTATTTTTAATAGAAACTGGTCTGTTAGAACTTGCCTTCTTATCCTAGAGCAGAAAGGGCTGCTGCTGGAGCAGCAAAGGAAGGACATTCCCCCAAACAGCTTGGTAAAAGCAGAGTCCTGCAGTATGCAGACGTGGTTAATACCTCCTGCAAACTGTACTCCCTTCACCGCTCATCACTGCCGCTCAAGGAACTGCTGGCACCAATGGTTTGAAATTGAAGTATAGCACTCCCCAGTAATGAAGCAGAGATGGCTTCTGTGAGTTTCAAGTCCATTTTGCAAAGGAGCTTTTTTGAAAGGAAGCAGGTGTTCATAGATGGTGAGCTTTCCTTAATACAGGAAAATTAATGTTTGGGCTTTCAAAGGGCTCAATGCTTTCTTTAGATACCAAACCAATTGAAAGTGTGTCTATAAATGCAGAGCTACTAACTGCATCCCTAACATCATGGTTTATACGTATTTTTTTGCTTTTTAATTTTGACAAAACTGTGTTGTAATTTCATGCATCTTTTCATTCATCGATAATAACAACAACAGTTACCTTACAGCTTGCGAATGACTCCTACGTAAAGTGTGCTTCGCTTTAAAGACTCAGCTTTATAGCTGTATTATAAAAAACCATTAGTTTCAAGAGGATTGTTGCCTTTCTGTTTTTAAAGTTCTGCTGTGGTTGGACAATTGATTTTTTTCATTCTTGGTACCAGGGAGACATTCTTCTAGGAGTAAAGTGATCTTTGATCTAAGGATGACTTTTCGATATGTATAATTTTGAAAAGCAGAGGATGCTTCAGTTTGGCTTTTGAAGCTCCTTCTATCTTATCCTTGAGGTTTTGCTTTCTCTGTGCAAGAGTATTGGAGTCTGATGCTCATCTTTTCAGGGATGACTATCATCCTTCCACTTTCTCCTCTAGTGCTCTCTATGCTAATACGTGTAGGTAGGATTTCATAGTAGCCTCTGAATATGAAATGCGGTGCAAATCGGAATCCTTCCTTATAAATTAGGCAAGACTTTCATCCTTTCCCCTATTGCTAGTGGATTTGCAGTAGATCTCTTCTCCAGGTGATGCTAGAGCTAGACTTTTATATTGCCACTGGAAGTCCGGATTAAGACTGCACTGTGAGATCTAGTTCTATCCTTCATGTAGAAAGTGAACAAAGATGGAAATTAGTTTTGCTGGAAACAGTTTCATGGAATGTATAAGAAAAGGAGAAGGATGCAGTGCCTACATGAAAATATCCATATGTATGAGTAATGGCTTCCAATAGGTGGAGATAAACATACATGACTAATAAGATCTAGTCCCAAACTAGTAAAGAACAGACGTACAGAACACATGCTTATGTGTGCCTGCTTATTAGCACATGGCAGCTTGATAAATTGCGCAGGTTTTTTTTAATATATAGATGATGATGAAGGGCAAGTGTTCCTGAAATGGGAAAAAATGTTTCTTATCAGGAATGGTATTTGTGGTAGTGGTAAAATACCTGTAGCAATGGCGCTTTTGGAAAATGACTCTCAAATAATTGAAAGCTCCTTTTGCAAGTAACCTTCTTGAACAGGTTAAAAGATCCTTTAAGAACAAAATCTGTCCAACTAATGATGGTATCTGTTTTTCTTTTGTTGTTTAATCAAAAAGTGGTGCCTTTGGCAGAAAACTTTGAAGAGTCTATTACAGAGGAGGAAAAATGCAGGATTACTGGATTTAGCTCAGCATCCAAAAGTGCAGCTACTTGAAAGGTCCTGTTCTGCTCTGAAGACTGTGCAGCCCTTGCTGCTTTCCAAACTGCCTGTAGCAACTCTATCTGCAGGAGCCAACTGGCAGAAGGTGGAGTTTGTGGATGGGCTCAAAGGGAAGACTTTGGATTAAGGATGCTTGATGTCCCTTAACTGGAACTGCAGCCTTCTGTGAGATGTTATTGAGGGCCAGATCCTGCTGGGTGCTCGAGGCTTTTAAATGCTATTGCCTTTAAGTTTGCAGAATCCCACCCGCAGATATTTAAGGAGGTCACCAAACAAGCCCTCCAAATTAGGTGAAGACAAATCTTACCTATGAGGAGACAAGGTGTATCTTGGCCGTAGAGTAAGGTCCCCTGGTGCAGGTGGTGGCAGAACGTTATTCCTTACGTGTGCATTTGTTGGTTGATCTGTCACTCAATATAAGGAAATGCTGTAATAGCCCAAAGCCATTAAATAAGACACATTAATATGGTATGCAACTCGAACTTGGGTTTTGCCAAGAATCTCCTGTATGTTTTGCAGAAACTTGTAAAATACTCATGTCCATCTACAAAAGGGCTCCCCCTCCGCCTTCCTTGGTTTAGTTTCCTGATGTCTGCAATGAATTTCTTTAGGAAATCTTTCAGGTAGAATCATTCTATTTAATACAGTGGTGACTTTGTGTACATGATGACCATATAGAAAAACTTGCATGATGATATATGTTGATATCCTTTTACCATGAAGTGTCTTAAAAAATCCAGGAATTGGACTAAATTGACTGTTAAAAGCTGCAATACAAAAACACTTCAGAGATGTTAAAATTTAGTTTGAAATACTTAATTTTTCTTTGTGTTTTAAAGCATCTAGCTGGCTGTGAAGTAAACAGGACAGAGGATGTCTGAAAGTCTTGCAACTGAACGGTGCAATATTGAGAAATGGAGCCAGTGTGGACTTTTAGTGCAAGTTCAGTGGCATTTGTGCCCTTGTCTCTTTCCTGCAGGAATAATTTGAAGAGGTAGATGTGATGTTCACTGCAGGGCACAGAATCCTGCTCCCCTCCACCAGCAGCCTTGGCTCCTTGGCATCAGCCGGTTGCTTAAGTGCCGAGTCCAAATCACCTGTAATAAAAGACCTTATGACAAAATTTAAATTGCAGTGATCAGTTGTGAG
This sequence comes from Nothoprocta pentlandii, assembly GCA_013398315.1. Lineage (NCBI taxonomy): Eukaryota > Metazoa > Chordata > Aves > Tinamiformes > Tinamidae > Nothoprocta > Nothoprocta pentlandii. Next base: position 1,071,800 of record VZSG01000104.1, read on the forward strand.
ATTAGCAGGTGCAGAGATGGATGGAGCTGTTTGCGCTCCTGAATTTATGGTGCTCTTGGCTCCAGATTGCTCCAGTGCTTCTGGTTGGGCTGACGCGACGTGTTGACAAATACTCCTTTTGCATTGTCATTTACTAAATTGTTTCTTTGAGGGCTCTCCTTTGCATAAAATTCAGATAAATTAACTAGCAGTGGGAATTAACTAGTGCTTCTGACTTGCTTGTTGTGAACACAGCTGAATGGTTCAATCGGCTACAAAAGGCACCTGCCAGAGAGAGCTGCCCTTGCAGGGAAGAAGAGGTGAGTCAACGTGCTCTGACTTGATTCCTGCGACGCCAGGAGTTTGTGGTGAATGAATCGGGGTCCAAAAACTTTGAAAAAGAAAACTTTGTCAGACTGAACCTAGCAGATTTTAGATTTATTTATTTAAACAGGCATTTTCTGAGTATAAAAGTTCTGAAAATATTTACATAGATCTGCCCTCAGTGTCTTTGAACTGAAATACTGAAGGAATGCATAGGAAATTGTACTTCAGATATCTTTAATTCTCACTTGCCTTTCTCCTCATCCTCCTTTCCGATATCTGCAACATTATATGTTAACTAAAAGCAATATGCCTACACGTTTGTTGAACTTATAGTTCCCTTTAACTGAGAAATTCATATTTCCGTTCATTCAGGGATATTATTCCATTTCTTTCCAGATGGAAAGAGACAACCTCTTACTGTTACAACACTTTTGCAACTTGAGTTTTCTTCAGATTTGTTCCTTGATCATCACTGCATCTCGCTGGGTGGTATGTGTCACTTATTAGCCAGAATTCCTGTGCTGAACAAGAAAAGAAACAACTTTATATCTTCTCTATATGTTGAAACTTTAATTTCTGCTATATTCCACTACCCCTATATTATATTTGTGTTAGGAAAAATACTAAGTAATAGCAATGACCTTAGTTATTTTCCAGCTTCCTGCACAGGTCTCCCTTTGTGTATTTGAATGACTTTCTAGGCAGATTTCTACTCTTACTATAGTGAAATACAGATGATAATTTTTGGAAAACAGTCTTAGAGTGGATGAGCCTTTGAATTTTAGTTGATCTGTATGTATGAACTTCTGAATCATGTTATTTTGCATGTTAACAGAACCTGCAAAGTATGTTCACGTGGCCCTTTCCTAAGGACAAAATTAGCAATGTGAGGAAAACTGACTATAGGCAAAAAAAAAAATGAAGGTTCTTGGCATCTTATTACCTCAGGAAACAGAGTTTTACAGAAAGCTGTAACTCTGCAGTTCTTTATTTTTTCAAAATGGAGCATTTATTGCTGTGGTTTGTAGATGAGCGCAAGGAAGTTATTGCAAGCCTACGATGCGTGATGCGCCTCCCCTCCACACCCGGCTTGCTTTCTCCGTGCACTTCCGTGCTGGATTCCTGCCTCCTGGCCTCCCGAGCGTGCAGCCTCCTGCCGCATCCCGTTGGGTTGCTCCACCAGCCGTGTGAAGGCAGCATATGCTCCTTGGCTGGGCAGCCTGGGGCTGCCTTTGGCCAGCTGGTAGCAGGTAGGTGCGCGAGCCCCGGCCGGCTGCGAGGGACCTTCTGGCCTCGCCATCTGGCTGCTGTCTCCGAAGGGCGATGAAATAAGGCAAAGATCTGGCTCCTCGTGGCAGCTGGAGAGCCTGGCGGGCGTCTGCGAGGCCGCCTGTGGAAAATGGGCTTTTCAGACCTGCTCTTCGTATTCCTAAGAATCTAACCAGAAAGCCATTCTTGCAGCTGTAAGGATTTTCCATGTGCTAATAAAGTTGATATTATTTTTAAGCTCCCTCAGCATGTTAACTGGGGAAGGAAGTCATTGCCTGTTGTTGATGTATGACGGATTTGTTCATTCTTTGCGACCTTAAACGAAATTAAGAGCAATTACCGCTTTGCACTGATTGAAATATTGTTTTTCCTTTTTCCGTGAGAACATCTTCTGCATACAAAAGCTCAGCACTTTGACCCTATGTTCCACTTTACCTGCCACTCTATTCTTCAGCTACATCAAGTATGAATAGTCAGTCTTTGCAGAGAGGATTTCACCCACAGGGCAGTGTCTGTGAAAATATATTCACTGAAAAGTTATTTTATTCCTGTCGAAGATCATTTTCATGTAGAATTTAATAGACATTTGTTTATTAAACTGTCTGCCATGTGTTTTAGATGCGTATTTTAAAACAAGTATTGTTTTCAGAGGTTTGTTCTAGAGTTTCAGAGTTGTGTAGTGTTCTTATGCCCCTAGCTTTGGACACTTTGTTAGGCTATGCATTGACTTTTGCAAGAGTATTGGAGACTTAGGAATGATAGCTGAAGAGAACAGCTTATCTTTTTATTTTTGTTTATTATTCTTATCCATGAGGCAATAAAAATGAGGATCAGTGTAAATGTTCCCAATGCAGAGCTGCTGATACCATTACAGGTGCTTTTGTATTGAGTAAAACTTGGTTGGAAATAGGCATCTAGGCCCGCTTGAATTATCCAACGTGCCCACGTGGGCTGCCACATCTGCCAAAGCAGCCGTGTCCAAGGGACACGAGCAGAGGGCTCTCAGTCCAGGTGTGGAGGCAGTGGAGTCGCTCCTCCCCTACATCTCCTTCTAGCCATGCTACTGCCTTTTGTTAAAATTCTCACTTCATATTTTCTTATTTTATCTTTAGCCGCTTTTAATTTCCTTTGAGATGAACCGTTTGCTTTGAAAAGCTGTATTGATCTAGTGAGACAGCTCTGCTCATTCAACAAAATGCGAGTGTGATAGCACAGTCTCTTTGTGCTGATATTGTTGAATTTGAATCGGAAAAAAAATGATTAAGACTTTTGCCAGTGACTTCAGGAAAGACTGAGTTTATATTTTCTTTAAAATAGATGAAAATGGGTAGGTATTTCTTGAGGAGCACAAGGTGGTCATGAGCAAGGCCGTGCTCCTGCAGAAGAGGACAACCTTTGCTTGTCCTACCTGCCTCTGGACTGGTGAGTGGGACTGTCCTGTCACAGCCAGGTGAGGAGAAAGGAGCTGCTCGTGGACAGTGTGGCCATGGCTGGGCATTAGCTGATGGTGAAACCTCATTCTTGGGTCCGTGTCAAAATCTAATTAAGCGATCTTTGTTCTTAAAAACATACAAACAAAACCCCCCTGAAATCTATGTTATGCTTTAAAGTATAAGGAAACTATAAAAAAAAGTTTGCTAGAAAAGTAGCATGTTGCTGTAATTGTGCATCCCATATTGTTGCAATGCTGCTTTCGGAGAGTAGGAAGCTGTGTCTACATTGCAGAGATGCTGATGATTATCAGTCCCCAAAGCCCAGAAGGTATGGGTAGAGATGGCATGTGAAATATGTATCTCGGCTGTGATGTGTAAGGAGTTACGCAGCTTTGATCGGGAAGGAGAGAATTGAGAGAGAACTGAGCAATAACCTTTTTAGGTTAAAAATAGGTACAGCAAGGCTCACGCAGGCACGTTAGACTGATGCTCAGGTAAATCATGTGGATAAATGATCATTTCCCCGTGCATAAATTAACTAGTGATATTTTTCCTCAATTTCAAACTTTGATTTGCCAAGCTAAGACTATAAATCAGTTTTAATTCATAACTGTTGTCAATTACAATAATAGACCTTTGTCTTCTACACCTTCACAGTTCAGTAACAATTTATCATCTGCTAAATTACGTTTGGGGGGAAAAAAAAAAAACCTCTTCAGTGTTATGTTAACCTCTGAAGCAGGTTCTTCCTGTTGATTTTGGATGATATGAGCTGGCTGCAGTGGGGAATTTCCAATGTCTTCTCCTGTGTGAAAGCCTGACCATACCTAATGACTCACTTGTCCTTCATGAATGCTGCTTGAATGAAAGCACGTTTATGTCAGAAGGAGCATGCAAGGATGACTCACGATTTAAATTCAAAATCACACAGCCATTTAACAATATCAAACCAAAATGTTTTTGTGTCTCTGTCTTGAAACAGTTTCCTTGTGAATAATTGCATTCTTGTAGTGCATTCTGCACTTAGGTTTAACTGTCCAATTTCCAGGGTAGTTGTCCCTTGAGGAAAAACTGCTGCCTAGCTCTGTGCTCTGGGATTTGTCTAATCTGAGGTTACCAAGTGCTTGTTAGAAAGTTCACGAGCAAGGGACAAAATGCAAGATGAAGCTTTTTCTGGAAGAAGAACAGGAAAGCAAGAAGTGGAATGTGATCATTTGGGGAAAGAGGGCTGGTGACTCAAATCCTGGTGCTGATGCTGTTTCAGGGAGGATCTTGGAAGCAGGAGGATGGAGGGAAGCAGCAGGGAGACATGACTTGCATCATGTGTGCAGACTGTTGCTATTTCTTTTAAAAAAAAAAAAAAAACCCAAAAAACTCCTGTACAAGGAAGCTGGAGGCTGGGGTGTTGAGTGTGCTCTGTAGATGTCCAATCACAGGAGAAAATGGAGCTCCTCTGAAGGAGCTTCCTCCTTCCTCCCGCCATCTCCTCAAACGAGCCTCGTGTAGCTCATTTAATTATGGAAAATTACCACACTGTAGATAACTGAATTGCATTTTGCAAGCAGTGTTTCAATGATAAATATAATGTTACCATACAAAGAGTTTTATGTCTTTTTCTTCAGATGTTTCTGCTGGAATGCCCTGACTATTCCCTGATACAGGGCAGAGAAGTTCTCAGTCTTATTTTTTTGGATAATCTCTCATAGATACCTGCATTCTGGTAATATTTTCTGCATGGGAACAGAAAGTCCAGCTTTCTAAGGTGGAAATGAAATCCAAAAGCAATCTATACGGAAGCACTAGCACAGCTGCTAAAAGGGCTTTCTAACTTAGCAAAAGCTAGACCTGAAACCAAGGAGAGTGGCTGTATGTCACCTCATAAATGCAGAAGTATCAAACAAAAAATGCCCCCGAAGCAATGAAGAGCATATAAATGTGGTGCTGGAGGCGGGATAGTGCTGGAGAGCCTGGCATGGGCCAATAAATGCCAGTCTATGCTCGCAAACTTGGGGTTGCATGTGCTGTGCATTTGGAGTGAACCTATTTCAGTGGGGATGAGAATGTAAGATGGAAAATAACACCCTTAGTGAAGGGACCGCCCTGATGTTGATGCAAAAGAATCTAACTTGTCCATCTTAAAGTCTGGCTGGTGCAACATTATCTTGCCTGCGTAGCCTAACTCTATGGTTGATGTTACAGGAAAGCTAATAAAAAAGAGACATACTTGGAGCCCATTTTCAGTAGAGAAATTTAACTTGATTCTAACAGGTTGATTCAGTAGCAGACCAGCAGCTATGATTTGTTTCTGCCTCCACATAGTCCTCCTCTCTCCTTCGGCCCCTGTCAATACAGAAAAGACTTAATTCATGTGGATGGCAAGTATGAAACGCTGTCTCTGAACCAGGGTCTCAGGATGGAGACCCAGGGCTCTATTGCTTTGAAATCATTTATTTAAAGATGATTTGAAGGGGGCACCTACTTTAGAAATAGACACCGCACACTTTCCTTTCGTAACTATAGAAAGTGTGCGTATACCTAATGAAATATGAAAGGTCCTATGTCTTATTCATGAACCCTGAAAGTTGCTCAGCAGCAGTCTTCAAATACACCTCTGCAAGTCTCTAACTCTACAATTTATGTGACAAGTAATGACATACTAACATCTTTGAAAGTTAAGTATTTGTGTTAATTTTTAAAGAGAGACATTTCAAGTGACAGACTGAATGAATATGCTCTGAAAAGCCGCCTATCTTCTGTTGACAAAAGAGAGGGGTATGGAAGCTCCGTGAAATATTTAACTCCGTAAGTTATAATTTGGTTCCTGTGCACTACCTCTTTAAACACATTGGAAGCTGATACCTGATAAAAGCCAGTGTCATTCTCTGAACAGAATTTGTGACATGTTGCAGGAGAGGCTGTAATATGAGTCTGTGCAGTCTTCAGAGACTTTATTTTTGTTTCTTCTTAATTCTTGTCCATTGCTGAAAGGAAAATCACTCAACCTGAAAGCATCTGGTTTTTTTATATATATATTTATATATATATATAAATATACATTTTCTTTCTCCAACAAAAGCTTAAATTCATCAAATTACTAATAATTTGTATGAGGAAAATTGTACCCAGGAGACAGCGTTTCCCTTTTTCGTGGAAAAAGCCTTTAGGAATAAGTGGATCTAGAAAAATAAGAGGAGGCTTATAAATGTGGAGGCTCACATCCATTTAAAGACTGATTTTTGTGTGACATCATCTTTCTATAACTCCTTAGGTTGCAAAAATAAGGTACAAACCTCCTCAATCCACTCTGCTGGTCACTGATGCTCCTGGGCAACCTTGGAGCAGGCTGGAGGACTGGTATGTGCAAGCAGTGCTGGTGGAAAACAAGTTTTCCAGACTTTATGAAGGGTTTTATAAAGACCCCTATATATGTGATTGGGACTTTTTTCTTTTCTTTTTTTTTTTTCTTCTTCATCCATTACTTTCAACTGATTGAATTTAAGCTCGTGTCGTGATTGCATTTAAGGGCTGAACCATCCATGGGTGCATGACTTGTGGCTAGGTGATCTGCACGTATGGCATCAGCCTGTGTTATCGATGTAGCTACTGAATTATGCTGGTAGCAAAGCCATTTTTCACAGTTACTGCTTAAACACTGGTCTTGATTTATATTTTACCACTACCATTATTGTTAGTCTTCTAGCCTAGTGTTTTCTGTGCTGTGCCTAGGATGATGTAAATATTCATGGGGTTTGTGTTCTTCTTTCAGCGTCTGTACTGGCATTTAGTGCAGCTTGCTCTCTGCAGGGATGTCCTCTTAGAAGCACAGAACTGAATAATCTCTTTAGGATTCTTCTTTTCAAATTTTAAGCAATTTCCCTAACCATAATGCAAGAATATTTTGTTTGAAAGGTTTCATCAGTTGGTTTTAAAATTCTTTGGCAACAATTGTTCGTGCAAATATAGTGTTGAAGTTTCATACCCTATTGCAGCAGGCCTATTCATGCTGAAACATTCAGAGAAATAACAGAAGAAATCAGCATAGTGAGATCTCAGATAGCGCTAATTCAAACTTTTATAAGTGTGAGGGTTTTTTTTTTTTTCTTTCCTAACTCCTTTGAAAATCTCTTCTTATGCTGAGTAACAGGTACTGCCTAATGACACGTTCTGTAGCCTCTTCCATGTCTTACTGGTACAGTGCAAAAGGAGAGTTCTGTTTTTCATGGGAGAAGACATCTCCTGGACATGCAAACTTCTTTGAGTTTGCAGGAAAGCAATTTTGGGAACACATTGCTCTTGAAGACACTGGTGGAAATGTGATTTTTCAAACTGCTTTTTCTTTAGCTTCAGTGCTTTGCAGCTTTGCTGTCCTAAAGTGCTTTGTTATAAGCTCACCAGGAGTCTTAATTTAAAAACATGAATTCTCTTATCTACCGCCTTCTCTAAGGGATAAATATGAATTTATAGCTTAATGTAGCTTGATCACAAACACTGCTCATAAGATGGACATACATGTAGATTCTAGATAATACCTTTGCATGAAAAATTGATTGAGTGATGACTCCATGCAAAGTTTTGCATGTTTTTGTGCTTTGCCTTTCCCATCTAGCTAGCAGATTTCATTGCTCTTTGTGAGAATGTATTCTACCCAATTTTGTATTTGACTTCAGAGTTGCTTCTTTTCATTATATTATAATCTAATCAATATTTTTACTTGTCCAACAGGACATCTGTTATAAATCCTGATTAATGAGGTTGATACAATTTGTGTAGCAGTTCTCCATAAAGCTACCTTGTGGGCTCATCTGATGGGAGCTTTGGGATTTTCTAGAGAGCTGAAGCAGAGCCCCATCATACTTCTTTCTTTACAAGAAATCTATATTTTTACTACATAAGTGTAATTCTCCATGTGTTTATAATTCCAATACATTTTTTCTTGAGAGATGGGGAGAAGGGACAAAACTCAGAAGTTTTGTTTCCTGGGGATAAGTTGGAATAGTGGTATAAGTTTATGCATATAAATATATAGCCATGTGTGTTAAGCGTAAGAAATATGCTTACAATTTCTCTATATGACAGGAGTCCTTTATTAGGAGGAGACAATTTGTTGACTTCAGTGAAAATTTTACCAGGTAAGGAGAGAACAAGGATATCCTGACGTGCTCATGGATGCTCCTGGTGGAAGCTGCACTGGGATCCTCATGGTAAAACCACCCCAGCCCATGTCTTTGCAGCCGAGCAGCTGCTTGTGAGTGATGCTCTGCACAAAGTGTTTTAGTGAGGGCTGCTCATTTCATTCCTGAGCACATGTATTAAATCCTAGGAACAAGAAAACCATTGTTGGAGGATTGTGTTTAAAACTATGCTTTAGTCGAGTCTGAATACATTCATTTTCCTTCAGAGCAAGCCTTGAGTATGATCTGTTATTGTTTCCTGTAAAATGCAGAATTTTTTTTTTCCTTCCCTAGAAAGAGTTATGAGAAAATGCTGATAAATTGCCCATGAGTTTTGCGGCAGCGTTATCTTTCTGATAGCCAGGGTGGTGATTCCAGCTGGTAGATATCACGAAAGGCACGTGATTTGGAGATGCCAGATAGCAGCCCCCCGGCTGACTAAAGGGGCGAGATGAGGAAGGGATTAGAACGTGGCTTCTGCTGAGCCAAGATGTTTTCAGAAGGTGGAAAAGATTTATGCCCATGGAAATCTCCTGATTTTTATCTTACGGTTTTCCTGAGTTTCATTGAGAATATCCCAATAAATATCCCGATAAAATGAAATGTTATTAATATCCCAATATCCCAATAAAATGAAGTACTATATTTTCCACCCATAAGCAAAGATCCTGCCAAAACAAGCTCCTCTACACCAGTCTTTTACATTTATAGAAGAACAAGTCATTTTCTAAGAGCTGTTTGATGCCCGTGCTGCAAACTCTGATTAAAATTGTTCGCGCCGGTTGTGGAAGGTACTCTATGGTGCAAACACTGAGATTCTTGATGTGAATTAAGCATCTAGGTGAGCACCATGTGCATCTGTAGGAACCTCGGGACTTCAGACAGGAAGGGACCGCAACTTTTTTTAGTTTAAATATAATTTTCGCCGGTATAACTAATATCAATATCAGTGTATCCATATCTAGTGAGTTTGTGAAGCCCATATAAAGAATTGTTCCTGACTTTGCTTAGAGAAGAACCGTTCTATAGTCTTCTCTTGCTTTATGAGAAAGCTAGTTAGTTCTGTGCTGGATTTCAATAAGGAATGAAACCACAATTGTCTGTGAGTAGCTGATATATCAATTTAAATATATTTGTCCATTAATTAAATCTCATTCTTTTTGCATGCAAATAGATTTCTCTCCAGGGAATTAATTACAGAACAAATTTCAAGCTAATCTATCTTTGCAATCCAATGTAATATTAAGCTATAAAACCCACTTTCGAAATGAATTTCGAAACCATTTAATGAATTGCTATTGAATGTCTTTTCCAAACAATTTGGCATTATCCAGTTAAAACAAACAAAAACAAGAATTGGGCTACAACTTACTCCCAAATATAGCAATGAAATGCAAGGGCACTGCTTTTGATAGCATTACAGAAGAATTAGAGAAGAACAGTTGATGGATTCCAAAATGACTTGGTTTTTATTTTTTGTTAAACTGGCCTACTGTAATTTGGATTTGATTATGCTCCGGTTGAACTTAACTTTTCCAGGCAACGTGAGACCAAATGTATTTCTAAAATTCCAATATATTTTTAATAATATTAAGCCATCATAATTCTTATCCTCTAGTTGGTCATTGTTAGCTCTTTCAAGACTTGAATGTCCTCTCCAGCAGCGATACCAAATGTCCTGCGACGGAGGCTAACACATGCTGTGTCCTTGTTCCTGTGCTTGTATTTAGTAGTGCCACTAAAGTGTGGCCCTGTGGAGACTTCCAGCAAAGTTGGGTGACTCATAATAAGGAAGTGAAATTTAGAACTGTCTGAATGTCCTCGCATGATACCAAAACCTCCTTAATTTTGTAATTTTGGCAGCACTCTTATGCATGCTGCCTGGAGAAGGAGGGGGAAAAAAAGGAATGAATTAAAATGTGTGTGTATTTATGTATGAAATTTGTCTGGAAATAACAGCTGAAGAACACAGTGGAGGTGCTCGCTAGTGTTGGGCTCTCCTAAGGAAAGTGTCATGATCTCACCTGTGCTCTGCAAGACCAAGTTTAATATTCACTATTGAACAAGATGAGTCCGAAGGAAGCGGTGCTGTCAAAGCTGTGCTGGTTTGGGGTAAGAATACAAAGTACCCAGTTCAGTGCTGCTGTGGTCTCCTTTGGTGTGTTTTGGATAGCACTGATCTCACTTGAAAACCTTCCTTTTTGCTTTTGATTTATTTTTGCTATCAGCTTTGACCTTTAGGCAACTTTATTAGGCAGAATCACTTTTCATTTGATCCGGCTTTTTAACAGCTTTCCATTTCACCTGCGTTTCCATCCCCGGGAAAGGTTAAGCAGGGGTGACCTCAATCACATTTTCCTTACTCCCTCTTCACCACTCTCCACAGTGTGTCCTTTTCTGTAAGCTTTGTAAGAGCTGCTTTTGAGCTCGTATTTCCGCTGCTCATCTGGGACTTGGGAGGGAGAATTTCTCATTGCCAACCTCATTGAGCCTGTGCAGTATCACAAAACGGGCTCTCAGCTCCTGCCTTCCCACCTGGATAGTCTTCTGGAGCCTTTTATTAGTTATCGGTGGATAAAATGGAAATGGAAAAGATGAGAAGGCAAAAATCTAGCTTCTCTTTGGGATACTTTAGGTAAGTTTATAATTCTAGAAAAAGACTTAAGAGTGTGCAAAGTGTGGCTTAACCTCAAGGCTGCAAAATGAAGCACAAAATAGTACTACTGAAATTATGGGTGCCTATCAGATCAAAAATTCTTTATTTTCTTGAGGGGGATGTGAGGAAACTCCTGGCTAGTTAGTGACTAGGGGACAAGGTGGTGACCACGTGGACACTGTTGAGCAGGGAAACAGCACAAGGATGGAGTCGCATGCAAAGCAACCAGCAGGTAATGGGCAGCGGTTTTTGGAGCCTCAGGTGGTCCCGAGGCATCTGATTGATGCCATAACTGGAAAGGATCCAGAGGACATTCCCTACACACGGAGCGAGCTTCTGGGGGGCATCAGTTCCTGCACTGCTGTCTCACTGGAAGTGATATTGTGCCTGCCTTTTCCCATGGGATAATGAACATCTGATGTCTGTTTCCAAAACTATGAAGCAGACTTGTCGCTCTATAATTGGGCATTTGAAATAAGGCAGAGAATTAAATGGAAAGTGCAACTTTGAGGGTTGCTCTTTAATTAGATATTAGCACAATAGTTCTGACTTGTACATGAAAGCAGGTTCTGACTGCTTTTGTGAAGAGTCCTCAGTGTGTTTTGTGCTTTTTTTGTGATTCTGCTATTTCTGTAAGTGACAGTCTTACAAAAGAAATGAATTAAATTGGTGCAGACTGATTATTTCTTGCATGTATTAGAAATATGCATTTATACCACTTTTGAGTTTTTCATATTAGATTGTTTTAACATTTTGAGGTCCCATTTATGGTATAGACTGGATGTCAGGAATGATTTGATGTATCTCTTCATATTATGTCATTCTTTGTATGCAGTAAGGAGGCAAAACCTAATGTTTAATGTAATACCACCATTTCACCCTTAATGGCTCTGTCTGCTTTCAAATCAGTATATCAATTTTTTAGCAAGAGATGACTGTCAGAAATATCTAAATATCATTAGTTGCAGAATATGTGTGTGCAGCCACCATGAATTGCAACTGGAGCAAAACTGAACTTTATAGATTTGTCCATTATTGGTGCAGTTTAATCAGAACAGGCATATCCGAATTGGCCCTTAAAGTTCGAGAGTAATTTTGATTAAAAGAAGGGTCATAGGTAGATGATCAAACTTGGAATAGAAAGAACAACATGCACTTGATCTGTGTGTCTCTTTGGAAGTGGTGAAGTGAAAAATACCTTCCTTTTCTTCATCAGGAGCAGTGGGAGGCCTCAAAGGGCACTTGCATCCCAAATAGCTCAGAATGGGAATTGCAGAAACTAAGCAGCAAATGCACTTAACACGAGCTTTAGCCCAAGTGACACTACTTCTTTTTTGCCTTTTTTATTCCTTTTTTTAGTGACACTACTTTTCTTTGCCTCTTCTTATAATTCCTTTTTTTTTTCTTAAGTGTTTTGTGCTTATCTGTATTTCATCAGTTTGAAAGAGCCTTTTGGTTTTTGTACTCTTTTCCATCAGAGGAACTGCAATCATTAATGATGTATCAGAAGGTGGTAAGATTTTTGTGCAGTTTTTAGAACTAAAGGATAATGGATATTTCAAGAAACAATACCTAAAGCTGCTTGGAGAGAATGGATTAAAAATAAATAAAAGGATATGAGAGAGAACCTCCCTTGTGAATTTATATCCCTTAGATTTAAATAAAAAGAAAGCTAAGTCCTTGTGACAGGAGAAAAAGGGGTTTGAATGACTCCCAAGTTAACCTTGGACCGCTCTTGAGAGCTGCTCTGTGCACTGGACCAGGAGGACTTGTTGGCTCCTCAGAATATTTTTGCTGCCTTTTTCTGTTAGTAATTGCTGGTCATCTTTGCATTTTCTCTCTTTGCAGTTTTCATCAATGTGTGCAGGATTCAATTATTCCCCGGAAGAAGTTATACTGTAATAATTTTGGGGCGAGGTTTCCTAAGGATATTTATGCAATAAATGATAGAGCAAGGGCACTTGTAGGATTTACTAGAACATCTGTGCCTATTAGGTGCATAACTGCTGTAGTTTAATGTCCTCAGAGCTGCACTTGACGAGTGGTAACACTTTCTTCAGCCGTCCCTGAGCTGACAGGTTCCAACCTATTTACTTGTGCAAGAAATATTTGCTTTCTAATTTAAAACTTGTATTTAGGCTCCGATGTGATGGAACTCAGTACTGGTTTGTTCATGCTGCTGATGTTGCTAATTGGTAATGTTGCTAATTGGCTGGCTTCTCTGGAGTACACTGGTGGTGCACCTATATTTTCTAGATGCAGCCACCAGTTCTCACTTCCCGTTTGTTTTTGGTGGTAGGAATCTGGACTGCCATTTAGGTGTTGAGTCTTGAGGAAACTCCTGCGTTTCTGCCCTTTCTCAATACTATTTTAAAAACAATAACTTCATTATAATAAGGTGAATGACGTTCCCGCCAGCCTTTCTGAATAGAGGCACTGCTGGAGCCTCAGGACATCTGGTCTTGGGTTCTTCAGCTTGTGCTCTCTCTTTGTGCTGTTCTTAATCACTTGCCCCTAGTTTGGTTGTGTTCTGGCAGTGTCTTGGGCAAAGAAAGGAGTTTTCCATGCCAGCTGAGTGGGAGCTATCCCTTGAATCGTTGTCCAAAAAATTACCTGCACTGCCTCTTCACTACAGGCAAAATGTGAACTAATGTTCTGTGCATTGGAAATTACTTGTAATAATAAGGTGTCTCATACTTTTTGAATTATGAATCAAAGCATTAAAATTTGTTAAGTCTTGCATCTTAAAAGTTTTAGATCTGCCCTACTGCTGGATTCTGGCATATGGCAAATTAAATCTGAGAATCCCCGAACTTCAAGGGAAAGTCACTGATGCTTTTAACTGTCTCTTCCATCGTGACAGCTTTAGCAAACATCTGACTTGCTACTCAGGGCAAAGGATTTTTTCTTTCTTAACTTGAATCTTCTTTATTGCCTTTCTGGACCCTCCAAGTTACGTCTCTGCTTGGCACTGATGCACTAAGGCTCCAGAAGCCAGGATTCCTGCTTTTCCACATTAATTGCCTCTTCAGCTTATGTATGGTGAGACTCCAAAGAAAATATTATTGCTTGTTGATGTCCTCAGCACGGAAAACCACCTAGGCTATATTAGTATTTGTACCACATGCAGAATTTCTTTCAAAGTATCAGAGAACTCGTTTGTTATTCTTTCCTGGTTTGGTTTAATTGCTTGAAATCATCTTTGCTGTCTCTGCCCGTATGTTAGATGCTGCTTGTTTCCTTCCAATGGTTCAGACTACTCAGGCATAAGAATTGAATGGCATTCTGGTTCAGCTACAAGGGTTTTACATTAGCCAAACTATGAAAAACAGATTTATAGTAGTTTATATAAAGCCAGAGACTCTAAATTGTATTGACGTGTTGCATTTAGGGAAATCTCTCGTTACTACTGTCCATGTGTGGGATGTAAACTGATTCTTTTACGCAACTCTCCAGAGAGTTGCTGCATTCAGGGAAGCTCATTAAAGTCTAAATTATTTACTTTGCTTTTAATGTGCCAAAATCAAATATGGCAAATAAATCCCTTCTTATGTATTATCAATGAAATAAGGATGAATGTTTTGCCAATAGAAGTTACGCTTCATCTAGATTTTTCTGTGTATCTAGCTTTGACCTTTCAAAGTAAAGGGAGACTTTCAGTGGACTTTTTCACTGTTGTGTACTCTATTTCATGTGACTCTTACCCTTGCTTAGGGAGCTTCAATGCTGGAGTGGTATGAAAGCTACTTGCAAGAAAATGCATAAAGCTAGTACTGACTTTCTGGAAAGTCTTCCAACTACTAACAACTTTTTGCTACTTCGAGTAGTACGTGGGAAATATGTTGAGGTGAGAGTTACAATTTGGGGCTTGATCCTACTAAGATGTTAACAGATACAATTGTAAGCAGTTTATTCTCTCAAGAACTCGAATGTAAAAGAAAGTCTAAGAGAAGACGGGGGAAAGCCTAACAAAAGGTGAGTTTTTTTTTTTTAAAGGCAAAATAGAGTTAAGTAGCAGGAGTTGACTGGGAATCTAAGTCTTCCAATTGTCCTGTCTGCTGTTCCACAGTAGAAGATTTCAATTTTCTAGTATTTTTAATTTGTATTTTCTTTTTGCCGCTGCATGAGAGGGAGGGAGCGCAGCATTTCAGCTGTGCTCATGCACAATGCAGGTCCTTTGCATGTGGTGTCCCAGAACTGATGCTTGAGTGACAGGAGGGCCAAAACTCTGAGATCCTTCCCTGCTGAATCAAGTAGATATCTCAGTATGAGCCAGTGCTCTTCTGATTATTGCCTTGGTAAGGGATTTTCTGATAATTCTGGGGGTTTCCAGGTGGATGTGTCAAAAAGGGTAGAAGGAAGGGGGAAACATTCCCACACACTGCCTTATCTGGTCATGCTATGGCTTTGTGCCATAGCCCATAGACTAGAATAGAGGTTTCCATAAAAAATACTACTAGTCTTTATGAAAACTGTTCAACTCTGTTAAAAAGTGTTGTTTTTTATTGTTTTTTTTTTTTTCCTTGTAGTATGTGTTTTCCCCCTCTCCCCACCTGCTGCAAACTTCCAAGCAGGAGGTATTTGGGTCTTGTTCCCTGCAGCAGCAAAGGCTCAACAGGGAGCTCTGGCACGGGAAAAGGGAGTTGTTTTGGTAGACAAAATACTGAATTCTGTCTTTTGTAACAACTAATTTAAATGAAGACTTTGTGGAATTAGCTCTATAGGTATGTTTATTTTATGGACAGAAGTACTGAGATTCCTCAGGTGAGAGCGGTAAGTGGGAGTATTCTACATATTGCTGTGATTTTACAGAACTTTCTATAATGACTAGAATTTGCTGCATTGCCTGCCTTTTCCTCTTCTTTCATGTAAATAGAAGTTGCTGCTCTTGTTGCAAAAATTGGCGTGTTCCTGTAGAGATTTAACTTCCTCTGCAGAGGAAAGGTAGCATTTACTGGCTCATGTGGAGCCTGTTAAAAAAGTTGTCAGAAGTGTATACCTCTATTTAGTTCAGCCTCTTACAGTTGTTTCTTTTACCTCTCTCTGACCTGAGAGTTTATGCATGGCTTCAAATCTAGTAATATCTGCTAAAACAGGCATCTGGTAGGAATCATATGCTGTACTACAGTTCACTCCCGACCAGGTTTGAATTCAGCTGGAAAATTGAGGAAATACTGTTGACTTTATGCAATCTGTTAACTGCCTTCTGTAAGAATAAAGAATATGTAGATTTTCTGGACTTGGACAAAAGGCACCTTGCAAGGGCGGACAGGGGAAGGGAAGGTGCTGTGATGGCAACCAGGCTCCCTTTTCTTTGGACATGGGTGGATGGGAGGAGGAAGGAGGATAAAACCTAGAGAAAATATTAAACATTTAAGTTAAGATTTGTCAAAATGAGAAATACTGGAGACATCTAAATTATATGTGCTAATTTTAAGCAGATGCACATGTTTCAGAGCTGTGCAAATTTCAACTGCCTGATGACCTGGACTTTGTGTTCATATTTACAAAAGGAGGTGGGAGATGGATAAAAATGCTTGTAAATATTTTCAGTATATGGACAATAAACAAAATGCAGAGATGCAAAGAGTCTTTGTAATCAAGTCTGATTTATATTTAGATTAAAATTGTGATGAAAAGGTTCTTTCTTTTGACCCCTGCAGTGGTAAAATATCTTAAAATTGTCATATAAGGACTGTGTTTCTCAGAACTGAGCTTGCCAGTTCTGCAAGCAATTCTGCACTCTGTTTTGCACTTCAGTTAGAAATCTCTATTTTGTGGCCTGCCATTTTCATGATAAGGGTTTATTGTATTTATGAATATATGCAATGTAAAAGCTCTGATAAGGAGGATCAAAACTGTTAACATATACCCCACCTTAAATTATTTCTTTAAGATGACAAGCAGAGGGAATGATTTGCTTCCGAAATTCGGGTTGAATTTCCTATTGATCAGATCATTTTTCTTTTAAAGCTGTGCAAAATCAGATTTTTTTTCCCCCCATTATTTTTTGGATTTTAGCTAATAAAACTCGGGGAAATGCTCTGTTTCCTCTTTCACTTAGTGAAACTATTACTGTAAGAAAAAAAACATCTTAGGATGTTCTGTGTCCTTTCTAGAGTGTGAGGTAAGAATATGAAACAGCAGTATAAAACCGTAATTCATGTAACTTGATTCAGTTAAGTAAATACAGCTTAAAACCGCAGTAGAAAGAATTGATGTTGTTTCTAGGTTTTTTTTCCTTTTGTTCTTGACATTGTCTGTTTTTCCTGAAATAACTATTAAAAATTTGAGATAAAGATGTGGGTTTTGTCATGAAGTTGAGGAACAGGATTAATATGTAGCATTTGTATCACTGTCTGGAAAGCAGTGTCCTTCCCCAAAGATGGGGCTTCTCAATTTGTTTTTTCGTTAGAGAGGAAAGTATTACACAACTTTACTGTTGGTGTTATATCCACTGAATATTCAGTATATAATTTTGCATTTATTTTCTTTGCTACGTAAAGCCTACTTGCAACTGTGCATTTTTGGAGGAGATGGGACTTTAACCCATCTTTATTTTCTTATAGATGTTCTTTTTTTTCTGGTTCTGAATTTAATGGATTTGCTTTTGGTATTTTATTTATTTATTTGAAGCTCAAAGTTTTGTGTTTTTTCTCAGTCAAGTAGGTTTCTAAATGAGATTTCTATGAGCTGTTATTTTTCCCTCTGCAATACTCTCCTAATGATTTCTTTGTTGTTTTTCCTCTAAACCTAAGTTCAACAAATTCTTTATTTCCCAGTGAAATACCCTTCAATTCACAGGGGGATACAAACTCGTACTCCAGAACTCCTCCTCCAAATTTTAGGAATCAGAATTTATCCTGTATGTGTGAAGAGAAGATTTATGTTTCTTTTCTTTACTAGTCAGAGCAAATTTTACAAATCTTTGTAACAAATTTTACAAATCTTTGTAAACTTTTTACAAATTTACAAAATTTACAAATCTGAACTTTTACAAATCTGAATTTTTTTCCTGCTGTGCTAATGTTGTGCCACATTTTGAAAGAGCTATTGCCTGGATGTCTCCTTTTCTTTAAAAAAAATATATTTTTCTGATGCCTTTCCTTTTGCCTTCCCATTGTCATTTATTAATTTCATTGCATGTTTAAATATACATTGTTATACATTGTCCTGTGCTGAAATCTACTTTTGACTTTTTCCCCCCTATTTCTTTTCCTGCCAATATTTTATCTTTTTTTTTCCCCTGATTTGATCAATGATTATTCTTTATCATTCAGTAGCTCTTTACATTTGGAGCACCGAGATTATATTCAGCAAAATCAGCATGCTGAGCTTCAGATTCCTATCGAGAGCTGGTTTGCCGATACCGTTATCTCCTTGGATTTTCTTTTGCTGGGATCTTGTGATAGTGAGACTATCACTTATTATCTGCTTCTGTCTTACTAACTGTCCTCTCCTCGAGTGAAATATTTTGCAAAGACCTTAGTTGTACAAGGATTTTGCTCTGGAGATGGATGGAGACCGTTCCCTCAGTAGAGAGCGGGGATGGGTGCCTTGTGCCAGGTAAGCAGAGGAACAGGAAAGGTGAAGGTGGACACGTCCTGCCCCCCTGGTGCTGAGCAGACCATGTGTGGTCCTGTGTTCAATGTCTGTCTTGCTGGCCACATTGAACACAGTAGCTGCGTGTTGCTGGAGCTGATGCCACGAGCTCCGCTAAGCCTACGACGTTAAGTTATTTCAATAGAGAACTCAAAGAATTGACCGAAAGAAAGGTGAAATAAGTAAATGTAATATAAGGATTGCTTTAAACGTATGAGCTGAATTCAGGAGATTACTGTTCTGTCCAAACCACTCACTTTTTTCTTATCTTCATACAGTTAGAATTTAAATCATGCTTCATCACAGGGTTTTAGATGCATCTTTGGAACACCAAGCAGGAAATACTTAGGGCTAATGCTCAGTTGTAATTATGACCCACTCTTTTCCATCTTAATGTGTTTTTTCTTGCTGTCACTGGCAGTAATCGTCTCTCCACTGCTTAAATTAACCATCTAAACTTTCATCTTGTGTTCTTTTGGCTAAGCCTGCCACATTCATTTCCAGAAGTATGAGAGCAGCAAATTGCTGCTCCAAAGACACCATGACTTCTCTTCCCACCATAGTTCACACAGAATCACGGGGTGGTTAAGCTTGTCAGCTGTTTAATCCTACATTCATTGTAGGTAGCTTCAAAGGGAGTCACCGATTTTAATTCAAACCATCATCTTCCTCTACTTTTTTTTTTTCTTTTTTTTTTTTCTTTATCTGTTTGTGGCTTCATTGTTCTCCACATCTCTTTTAAAAATAGCATTATTGTAGTTACAATTGTTCCAGGGCAAACCTGGTCGCTCATTTCCAGTTGGAATGCCCATAGTTTTTGAGACACAATTGGCAGGTCCCTGGGCACCCCACCAGCCATGCCCAGGTCCCCATTCCAGCTCAGTCCCTGGGCACTCCTTGCTTTGACAGCAGCTTCAAGGCATTTTATAAAGCCTAGGTAAATTTGAAGAAAGCTTCACCCTGGTTCTGCTATTTTTTTTTCATCCTTCTAAGTTCTTGTGGATGAATGAGGTTTTGTCTGGACTGTCTTTAAAGGATTTTTTGATACAGGGCATTAGAAATGTGATGATTGACAGAATAGCAAGATGGGGAGTCCTGCGGTTCTTTGCATCTCTCTGAGTGAATAATGTAAGTTTTTGGTTTTTTTTTCCTCATACATAGTACAGAAGAGAGACCTCCTTTTCAAAGTGTAAAGAGAAATCACTAATGGTTATACAGCCTTGGAAATTCAAATAACTCTAGCATATATATACATATATTTTTTTACAGATGGATTTTCTGTTTGTTCAAAAATACAGTCATTTCCAAATATTGTCTTTAGGTTATGTCCTGTTCCCAATTCTATATGCCATGTCTGTGAATTGGATGTTATATTTCCTTACATTTCATTTGCTGCTGTGGGCAATGAGCTTGGTGTATTTTTTTTGAATCTTTGTATTAAGTCTGTAATACGTTGGCCTTCTTCAGGTTCCCATTACGGCAATGTGAGATTTGTCCTTACGCTTCTAGAGTGTCCCAGATTGCTCATTGAGTCACACTAATATCGTTTTGCTTTCTATTCTACTCTGTATTTATATCCTTCTTTAGGGCACTATTATTCATGCTCGTAGGTTTTAGTGTTCCATTTTTGCTGACAAGTCCCAAATCTATTTCTCGGTACCTGCTGACCCAGAGCTGCCTCTCCCTTTGCTGCACAATTGTCTTTATGCCATTCCCGTTTGGAGAGATGTCATCAAACTTTTGCATGCGAGAATGAGGTGCAACTCAGAGCTGTCTGAATATTCTTGCCTCTTATATTCTTATTTGTCATTGACTTTGTGGGATGTGTGCAAAGTTGCACTTGATTTACCTAGTTATATATGTTTATAAGTATTTCTAGTATGACTGCATTATTATAGATATTGACCTTTGTGTACAAACTGAGGTCTTAAACAAATGTTGTAGTATATGAAAGATGCCATGAAGGATTCCCAAGTGCAGGCAGGACCCTGGGGTTTGACACTTTAGGCAGACAGAAACTGGGTGATTTCATAAGATTTTCACCACAGTAACTTAGTCAAGGAGGAAATTTATCATAAATTTTACCTCTAAATATTTTGATTTAACCCTCCCACTGCTATAGTTAGCAACGCTTAAGGTGCTACAATTAATTTCTCCTGTGTGATTTCTGGTTTTGTTAAACCTTGGGTAGCTGATAGTTTTCTGAAACTATTTAACTTGAGGTTTTTATCTTCTTTTGCTGATCTCTTCTGCATGTCTCCAGCCTGCACTCTTTATGGGAAAAATGTAATTCCTTATCTTATCACACTTCTATTGAGAGATCTCTGCTGACTTTACTGGAAAGAAAAAGGATTGATTTCATGCTTATACCCTCTGCTTGCATAGTAATTTGTTCCTCTTGGGGTTCTCTAGAGTTTCTTAAGTCTAGGCTTTACATCTAGCCCCCTTGGAAAAGATGCTGTTAGGTTTTTATACGTTATTTGTCAGTATCTCAGTCTCTTATATTGCATTTCTCCTGAAAGTCCCAGTTTGGGACTAATCCAGTCTCAAAAATTTTAAAGCACAATTTGCAGAGGAGCTTCAAATCGATCCACAGTCAGAACAGCAGCAACACGAGCTCGGTCCAGAAATCCGTATTATTCAAAGAATTATGCTTAAATAGGTGAGCATCTTTTCCAGCTGGGAGAACAACTTAATAGGGAGATGAAGGCTTGCAAGGGGAGAAGTTGGAGCTGGTCTTGCTGTGTCGTCCTGAGGAGACCAGGAGGGCAGAGTTTGTGATATGCAAGAACTGGTCTTGTTACTCCATCCAAAACCAAATTATTGATGCCTGTAGCAGCGATGTTTGGTGGTTTTGCTTGAGGTGTCCTAGGTGGATGGAGGGTCTTGCTGAAACAAGGTCCTAACTATAGAAGTTTTCTAACTCTTCCCTGCATCTACAACACACATGTTTAAAATGAGGAGGTGTTATAATGCATTTGACCTTGTTGATGTTCTCGGTTTTCTCATGTTCCTTGATTTTTAATCTCTGGATACATTTTCATTTACTTTGTCTTCTGGCCTGTTTATTTAGCTTTGAATGTTCACTGTGTATTCCCTAATTAGATTTTCTTTTAGAGGCTTTCGATAACTCCACGTTGTTTACAAGGAGGATGTTGAGGGAAGAGAGCTGCCTGGATTTTACTGTCTGAACCTTGATTTTGTGCATTTGCTTGGCTTCTTCTGGAGTCTCTTGCTTAAGGAGGAGCCCCTCAATTGCACAATAACTTGTTTTTTTAGCATTTGTCACTGAACGTGGACTTGCCCTGCAAAATCACAGTAAATGCACCAGTTCTGGTTGCTTCTGACTAGCTGTAGGAGGAAAAAACTCCTAAAATGAAAACAAAATAGTTGTACTCTTTTCTTAATGGCACCTTTATAGCACGAGAGATTGAAAGCCAAAGGTGTGTACTGCCAAATGCATCGGTTTCAGCAACCCTAGTGCTTCTAAGCGTGCAGAGAACGTGCAAGCAGGTATATGCACAAATATATGTGTGCATGTGTGTACATATAACCACACATGCATGTGTATATCTGCATATGTAGGAGTTGTGATCCGAGAGGACAGAATAGACGAAAATGGGTATGGTTGAGCCACCGACTTGGCAGGAGGACTGATCTCTTGAGGTGTTTAATGTTGTTAGATTAATGTGTAGTTTTCGGTGTTCTCTCAAATGAAAAAGGTGGTAGTTTTTCCAGACAGATAATCTATTCATCCTGTATATGTCAGAGTGCAAATATTTTCTTAAAATAAAACAACAACAACAAAAACAAACTGTTTAACATAGGAGAAAAAAAAAGGAGCAAATCCTTGTACATTACTTTGTTATCCTTCAGCTTGGCCTAAATTAATTTAGTGGTGATTTACTGGTGTACTTTTTGAAAACACTTTACTTTCTCTGAGATAGCTATACCCTGTATTTTAACTCTCAATTAATTTATGCTTTGTTATGATTACCAAAAATTGTAATAGCACACCAAACACTTTGCTACTGAGCGTGTTCTAAAATGAGTGGCTGGTAATTGTTTGTAAGTCTATGGAATTTAATTAAACTATGTTTAAAAGTCTTAGAGACTGTCGACTGAAAAATCAAGTAAATAAAATGTTTACAAATGGGTACATAAATATGCATAAGGCGTTAGGAGAGCAGCCTGTTTACAATGCTGGGCTCGTCTGTTTGCAAAGACAACATCCAGTACAGCATGTCTCTGATAATTACATTTTGGCTTAATAAACAGAAATGGGAAGGATGCTTATTTTTAATTATGTTAATGCTATTTTTTTTGAGGCATTCAAGAAAACTGAAAAGAAAGAATTTCTTTTGAAAGAGCTGAAATTTACTTCACAGACTATTTAAAAACTTATATATTATTTTGGGAAAAAAAGTGTAACACTGATTTCCGCCTCCCCCATAACCTCCTCAAAAAAATTAGGTAACTGCTAAAAGAAGGAACAGCTTTTATCCTTTGCATGAAGCGTAGGACACACTTAAAGATCTCTGCCAGCTGCAGGAGATTTCTGATGGATTGGTTGTGCCTAAACCAGATTTTGCATCTCTACAACAATTTCCATTTCAGAAGATGTTATTCATATTTATGTATAGAGATATAGGCCTATATCTATGTGTGTATACATACATGTAAGCATGTGGGATAATGTTCATGCACATAGACCTACTTCTCAGTTTAGAAGCTTTTAGTTTTGTAAAAATTTTGCCAAAGGTGAATTAATGGCTTAGATTTTTTTTCTTTTTTTTTTTTTTTTTTATTTATTTTGGTCTAACATTGAAAAAGCCAGAGGGAGTTAAGGCTCTGCATACACTTATAGTAATTGGGTTTTTGACAGTTTTTATAATGCTTGGCTCAAAAAAGTAATAATAATAATAAAAAAAAATCCAGAGATAGATTACTGGGGATTTATCCATGCAAATTGGCTTTCTGGGCTTGAATTGACTTTTCAAAAATGTCACGAAACAGTCACAAATGAAATGAAATTCTATTACAAGTGGACAGTGGTGTGTTTTTTTTTTCTCCTTCCCCTTCCGGAAAAAATCAAAAAGCTTTTAAATTATTTCAAGACAGACAAACAGTAAAAGTCAATTTTACAATGAAAAAATACTAAGGACTGATTCTTCCTCCACAAAAATAAAGTACTGATAGAGCAAGGAAATGTTTGCAAGTGCCAGGCACTATTACTTTTTAACCACACGTTTTCCATGGACCCTTAGCTAAGGGGAACCTGTGTTGACCAATTTAAGCTGGGGATGTGGAAGGAAGGATGGGTGCACTGTACATCTACTGTGTACTATTTCTATAAATACTTATACACACACATATATATATATATCTCACACTGTTGGCTCCCACCCTCATTCTGGTATTTATTTTTTCCCAGACAATATATTCACCTAGAGAGACCCTGGTGCCCTTCAGTTCCCATTTATTCCTATATCTGCTGCAAGCAGCTCTGTGGTTCATGGGGAATGTCTGTATAAATTTCTTAATATTTTAAACCTTTTCTGTGTTTTCATGCAGTGGTTCTGTATTTGCCTGAGTAACACTCATCAGTAAGTAGCCAGAGGAAAAAAAATGTTTGCTATGTCAATGTGTTATCAGATAAAAACTGTATTCATTCTCCAACAACCTCTTGTGCAAAATGTATAAGAACAATAAAATGACCTCTTAAAACTTGTGAGGAACAAGATCCATTTCCACATGTTGAAGAGAAATTCTGAAACTTTTTGCCATGAGTTACCTGCCTTCTTTTCAGTAGCGTTCCAAAGAATTCGTTTTCCTGTTCCAGTGACTCTAAACTAGGACAGTTCCTAGTTCCTATTTCAGCAAATAATAATGGGCAATACCCTGTTTTCTGTAGATCTTGTTAAATAATGTAAAAATGTATTCATGGAGGGGAAAAAAATCCTCCCTGTTAATAACAGTGCTGTTTCCAAGTTTTAATGAGACTCCTCAGGGGCCCAGCAATGCAGAGTGGTAGATCTCATTATCTCATTAGAGGACTTGGGCTAACATCAGGAGCAATTTGCATTAAACCAGTGTAAAACCAATGTGTTCCCTGAATCAAGGCACCTGGTTTCAGAAAAATGCTGGAAAAAAAAAGGTTTTCTTTTTCTGAATTTTGTTACTTTTCCTAAGTTAGGTAAAATTTAATTTCATTTCTGAAAAGGAAGCTCATGCAGGATTACGGATAAAAGATGCTCCCAATATGCAGTTTGGGAACTATTTATGCTTTTATGCTGATTAAGAATTTGAGATTTTTGCTTTCAGGTATATTACTGATGAAAATGTGAGTTCACAGAAGTCTGAACATGAAGTCCGTATTGTTATATGAAGTTATATTGCTATAAAGCACCCACTGCTGTATGCTCAAGCTTCACAGCAACGCTCAGAATTACTTCTCATCCCTCGAAAAATTCACACAAAACACTGAAGAAATCAAGTAAATAGAACACTGAGAGCAAAAAAGGAAATAAGAGGAGAGGGAGAAGTTGTGGAAAGTGTGCTCCTGTGCCTCCCAGCTCCCTGGAGAGGTGGCTGCTTTGTGCCAGCTCCTGACTCTCTACTCTCTCATGGACTGTTGATTTATTAATCAGTGTTATGAGACACCCCTCTTGAATAAGTATGCAACGCGGGCAAGGTGGTTCACATATTCTAATTTTTGTCTGAGCAATAGTAGGCTGGAAAGAAATAGGAAAAGTCATTGGATTGTGTTGCTGTAGGATTGCGAGACCTCAAATATTGCCTTTGAGATGACTAGGCATGTGTCGTGTGCCTCAGGGTCATGAAATGGGAGGAAGAGGAGCACTATTTTTTGTTCCATAGTTTTCACGTGGAATGTGGGTTTTGGCTAGTAATGCAACAGCCCTTGTGTTGTATAAAATATCTTGTGACAGTTGTCATGTTGCCATCTTTACTGCTAAGGAAAATCAATATGGAAGCCAATGAGAAAATCATCTAAATAAAACATGACATAGCTTGATAGATAAGGGAGGCAACTGGGCTGATTTCTAGCTGGGGAATAAATATACCGTGGTAAACCTGGCACCTGCTTATGTGTTCCTAAATAGTGTGGGTTTTTTTTTTTTTCTTTTAAATGAACAGACTTAAGAATTTGCTGTGCTAATCAACAAAACCTGTGCCCAAGGGAACCAGAGGGCAAAGACATTGACCACTTCATGTATAACCCAGCTGCTTTGGATATTGCATGCAGCATGTAGCTTATCTGTAACAATCCTGCTTGCCTCCCCAAATAGAGGTGGACTGATGCCTTCTGCTAGTTGACTCCAGTTCCATGCCATGGAGGGTATCCATGGGACACTCATCTTGCCCCAGTGCTGTTCATGGATTCTGTAGCTGACATTGCTCCCCTCTGTATTAAGCAGTGGCTTCTGCCATGCCATGCTGTCATTGCATCCGTGTTTGGACGCAGAGGTTAAGTGTGAATCATCTGGGTAACCAAAAAAAGCAAATTTCTTCCAGGGAGGCAACGCTTGAAGGCCCTTTGGAGAGGAAGGGAGAGGAGCGGTGCCTCACCCAGCACAGCTGGTGATGGGGAGTGCTTAATCCACCTGCTAGAATACAAATTTTACCCAAAGAGAATTTTTATCTTTTTACAGCTGAGAGCACCATGGCATCAAGTGCTGTAAACGGTGAACTGCAGACAACCCCTGTCACTGTCTGTTGGCATTTCAGTTCTGGAAAAATGCTTTGATGTGTCAGCAGCAAAAAGGAATACAAAGAAAAATATGTTTACTCTTTTAGCTTGCTGTAGCAACTATATTGATTTCTTGATATACTGTTCCTAAGATGTCTCTTTTGTGGAGGGAAGGAGCCTCCCATGTTTTAGACTTCTGTTAGTGTTGTGCTCTATCGAAACAAGTCGTTCCTTAAAATTCAGTCTGAATGAATCTTTCACCTCCTCTCTGCACACAATAGGGTAGAAATGCTGTATTCTCCCATGTTTTGGGTATTTATTTCATGATGGTTGCTGTGCTGCTGTTTCTGTATAAAATTGTAATAACTTATATTAATTACTAATGGAAAGATGCTGTTTTTTTTAAATGAGTTTGACCAAAATGTCAATTCCTCGTTTGGTACAACCACGTGAACTCTAATACTATTTTCCATTTTTATAATGTTTCTTTTCAAGAAACTTGCCTGCACACTGTGTTGCTGATGAGCTGTTTCTCCTACAAATTCAAGGATTCCAGAGCACTTTAAAAACATACCCACGATAAACAGAATTACAACTGTCCTTACTGAAATGCAGCTTCTTTGGAGGAAGAAAGGTGCACGGACAACTGCTTAGAGCATATTTTTGGGGAAAAAAGAAGTTGGCATTTTGTCTAATGACAGGAGTCTCTGGAGTGCACAGGATTAAACTTTGGCATTTTTAATTTAGCGATTTCATGCCAATAAGAAATCACTAAGTAATGACAAAGAAGTAGTTAAGCTAATTTAAAAGATCAGGATTTTGGGTCGTGGACTTAATTTGCTGGCAGGTATCTTGTAGACTTCACTTCTATAGCTTTTGGGAGCTATTGGATCAGGAGTAAGAATCTGATATTGCCATTTTGTAAAACTGCTTTTTCAAATTCAGTGGCTCAGGGTTGGGTTTTAGAGATTGGAGATATATAAGCCCAGTGATACGGTGTTATTTTTGTCAATAGCAATCATGGGTAATGAGATGTATCTCTTGGTTTCATTTGAATTTTAAAAGATGCTATAAGTTATTTTTAAAACTTTATCACAACTGGCTGCAATCACAGATAAGGCAGTTAAGTGTACAGCATTATTGGAAGTTATGTGATTGAGATAAATAAAAGATTCGATCCTAAGTGGAAGAAAGAAGTCAATGTTTACTAATTTAATTTCTATATATTCAATTAATAAATATATATATGCAGATAATTAGTTTTTCATTGTTGTCATCTTAGCATTTCTATCTGCAATGTGAAAAAATATATGCAAAAAGGGAGCTTCTCACTGCCCCAAATGGGATGTAAAGGCTCTTCATTTGCGTGTTCCTCTCTGAGGATCCTCACTGCAATAGGTTTCTGCTAGCATATTAATGGGTTTTTATAAAGACCATTTTCCTCGTAAGTAGTGACTAGATGATGATTGTCAGGTGCTTTTTGTGGTGCTTTTATGGGTTTTTCTGCAACATCACTGCTGCAAATACAGCTGATCCCAGCGGTTTTCCTTTAGAGGGTTTGCTGAGAAGAGCTGCAGAGGGTGATGCTCGTGCAGCAGTGGCTGGGTTGGGTTTCCAGCTATTCCCTGTAGAAATCCACCTGCAACCCCCTGGGCTGTGCCAGTGGACAGGTCTGCGTATGGGCTGCATGTCTCTGGGCTTAACTGCTTTGCACTGAGAACAACTCTGCTGGTTGGCCCATGTTTTAAGGAAACCGAGCCCTGATATGACTTGAAAATGCAAGACTTGCAATTTTTGCTCTCCAAAAAAAAAAAAAAAGCCTGGTGTCAGATCCTAAGCTGGAATATGTTGTTTACGCTACTTTACACAACAAGATCAAAGTCATCATTAAGAACTGCAGCCCCGTTGGCTGCTAAGCACACACGTTCCCTGGAAAATTGGCTTCCACACATGAAAAATCCCTTTGCAATATTAAGTGTATGCTTGAGAAGCAGTATGCAGCAAGCACACGAGCTGCAGTCATATGCTGCTGAGAATATTCTGCAATTTAATTGCAATTTAAGGCTCAGTCATATGTCCTCTAAGGAAACCCACTGATACCTAATTACAGGAAGATTATAAACGATAATGACAGCGTAATGAATTACAGAACCTTTATGGCTTCTTATCTCAATTTCCTGCTGTGAATCAAGGCAGGTAAATAAAATGTAAAGTTATCTTTGAGTGGCATATGGTTATCTTCCATATGAGGAGGCTAAGAGGAATTGCAAAATTGTGTACCCTCGGTTTTGTGAGGATGAAACAAGTTCCTCGGGCTGCTAACCTTTTGTAAATTTGGAAAATCAGAACACGCTGATGTTATGGCACTAGATATCAGCTCTGATGTCTGACGCTGGAAGCGTTCTGGCTTTTTACATTTATACATCTGTATTCTATTTTGCTTTTGCCTTTGCCAGTACCCTCTCATTTTTCTATTCGCCAATACCATTGTACCCCTCAGATTAAAATTATGAAGGTAAAATTGCGAAGAAAAGCAGCTGCAGGGTCTCACTGCAATACTGAACATGAACAATAATGAGATCATGCTTTTGATGGGTACAACATTTTAAAACAATCCTCGAAAATCTGTCCCAGGTCTTGTCTTCTGGGTTGCGGCTTTGCCTTCATCTTTTAAAATTATTCCTGCTCAGTTCATACTCTTTAAATTTTGGGGAGATTTTGGATCTCATAGCTTTGACAAATGTTAACTTTGAAATCACGGGAAAATTTAAGACCAGTCACCATCACTTCAGCATTTTCAGACCGTGATTTAAAAAGCTCTGATTCCAAATGCTAAGTTTTATATCCACAATTGAAGGATTAAACTGCTGCAATTTCTTGCATAAATAATTTCTTGCCATATTTCTTTATATTCCATGAGTTAAGGCATTTCAACCTATATAATTATTTTGCTTTGAGCTGTAAAAATGTTGAAACTCTAGGCTTTAAGGCTGGTCCTTATGTTATCCATGGGTTCTAATACCAATTTGGCCTTTACCTTCCTACCCAGTGTACTGAATAAGAGTGAATAACTGCAGTTCTCTGACCTTATTTCAGAGCATGTTTCCTGAACTCATTTATTTATTTGCTTTTTTTTTATAGGCAATCTTCACATGTGCTCTTATTGTCCAGATTGGCACTTTGTGTGCTGGAAATGTTGATTTATTCTATTGTCTTTGCCCAAGTGCAGGTGAGGGTTTCCTGCTCTCATGGTCGATATGCTCAACATGTGGGAGGACAATATACAAAGTTTGGTTTTTTTTCCCTGCACACCTTGTTGATGTTACCTGAAATCCAGCTCTCACCACACTTGGAAGGAAAACTTCAATCAGTGCTGCTACAATTAGAGCAATTTGCCACAAATTGCAACTAAAACATATTATTAGTGAAAAGGAAGGAACTGTCATCAAAGACTATGCAGAGTGAGCAGCAGCAAAGTGAGCATTTTTTTTTCCAAAATAAATTAAACTACCTAGTTGTGAATTTAAGGCAATGAGATCCTAGATTAAGCAATTTATTTCTGACAATTCATTTCTGTGATTTTAATGACAAATATCTTTTTTTTTTTTGTGCATGCTGATGCTAGTTATTTATGTATTTTATCATCATCTTATTCCCTGGGCTTACTCTGAAACATCCTGGGATGTCAAGATACTTAGTGTGGCTTTGACTGCTCTGGTTCATCATTTTTCTAAGTGCTTCATATTAAATTTTGTGTGAGGATCTAATAACTATGGGAAAAAGGCAGCTTGTCACACACTGTTCATTTTCATCTTATTCTTCTTTTAGTCTTTTTATATTTTATTTTTTTGTCCTGGTCACCTTTTTAGGATGATGGAATTCTCTAGGTGCCAAAACTGCCTAAGCGTGTCAAAAAACCCTTCTTATCTTCTCAGCTTTAGTGACAACTCTCTTAAATTGTAAGCCTTGGAGTAATTTCTGTATGAAAATTCATGATGCATTAATTAGGAAATGATAATTTTCCTTACATTTTTGAGAAATTCTGCAGGAGACAAAATTATGTGTCTGTATATAATGGACCATGAAAATATGTAGGTTTCTGGAAACCCTGAGATGTCAAAGTTCATTCCGAGCTAGAGTATCACAAATCCACATGGGAAAGATTTTTTTTTGATTTCTTTTATAATTTGTTTGACTTCTTGAAAATGCTCTTAAATATAGATATAGATGTAGATACAGATACAGATATAGATAGATATAGATACATCTTGGGCCTCATGTCTTACCTG
This sequence comes from Nothoprocta pentlandii, assembly GCA_013398315.1. NCBI lineage: Eukaryota > Metazoa > Chordata > Aves > Tinamiformes > Tinamidae > Nothoprocta > Nothoprocta pentlandii. The sequence goes on from VZSG01000104.1 coordinate 1,102,237, forward strand.
CTGCACTAGGAAAACCAAATGTGCCCTGGAAGACTGATCTGACATTTCAGGTAATAGAAACACAAGAACCAAATGTAAGCCATTGATTTTCCTTCCAGTGATTTTTCTACAGAAAACTAGTTTATTCCTCAGAAAATAAATGAAGAAATTAATATGTGCATGTAAGCCAAAATCTTGCTGAAATATGGTCTGCTCTATGCCCATAAGTAGATGGGCAGAGAATGTCCTGGCAGCCAGAAAATTTGAAGCTTAAATCTGTAATTTACTTGCAGAATGATGATTAGATTTAACAAAAACACTTGCATAAAAGGATTTCAGGGACGTGTAATAAGTTCAGAGGCCTTGCTGAAATATATGCAGCATGCTTTTGCAGTCATTAAAAGAAGCAAAAAAAAAACAAAAAAAAAACCCACCAGATGATAGATATCCATAACATTTTTTATTTTTGTACATTTTTCTTCTGCAAACTTTCTGGCTGTTCATGTAGTTGAGGCGATAATTCCAAGTGGCAGTGGTAAAAATGTATCTGATTTTGAGCAGAAAATTGAACCGGTGTGTGATCCCAGGTAGACAACTGCTTTATGTTAAGAGCAAATGGCTCCCTGATTACTGAAATATAGCTGCTAATGGAAAAAGAAATCTGTAGGAAACCAGTCATAAGCTATAGCAATTTCAGGCTCATAATATTTTTATATTAGAATCAAGCATTTATGTGCAGGTATTGTCAGGTTTGCTGTGGTTCGATTTCCAACTTTCTTTTTAGTTCTTGCAGTCAAGCTATTTGTATGAAAAAAAATCAAGCATAAACTAAGTGGTTTCTCCTTTCCCTCTGCCTTTGCCCAGTGGTTCAACTCATTTATCTTTTCTTGCAAATACATATATCTAAAAGTGTATTTACTTTTGAGTGTGCCTTCTGATCCTACTCCATGTTGGTAATGCAATTAATGTTAAGCGTGTGCTGGGAGCTGCTCTCGAGTGAGGCTGTTTTCCTAAATCAGAGCCATAGTTAGGAATAAAAGTCAATACCATTTTTTTTTCTGCAAGGACTTTTCCCACCCACTGCTGGAGAAGAAAGAATCATTCATCTTATGTTTACTAGAAGGGAGATATTTCCTAAAATCAATTTTAAGTGTGTCTCTTGGCACATGAAAGATTTAGAGAGACTTAACATGCATACCAATGTTTTATTAGTGCCTCAACTGGAAGGTTAATTTGAAAATCATGCCCTCGTCCTAATAATTCAGACTTTTTTTTTCGTTTGTGAGAGTTATTCAATAGTTTGTTTACTAATCCAGTCACAAACAGATGGCAATGAGTATTCTTTCTCCTTTTTTAATGCCGTATTTCTCTCCCATCTGACCGGCTTCACTCTACATTGGAGATTTCCTAGTCAGCTGTGTTTTGTTAGCTGGATGAAAAACATTCGGTTTAATATTAGAGATTCAAGCCAGCACTTTGAAGAAAAAAAAAAAAAAAAGAAAGAAAGAAAAGAAAAAAAAAAGTAATATCATATACAGAAATCTTTTATACCTAAAAAAAGTAACAAGGATTTCCTTGCAGCCCTAGAGCAGTTGGCATCCTTTCAACGTTTGTAGACATCTGGCATCCCTAAGCTGGCCTGTCCATCCAAATCCTCATCTTGAGACCTCAGTCCTAGGCTTCAGCTTAGGTTTCTTCAGTTGTCACCAAGGTTAGCAAAATAAATGCATCTTAGCCTAGTTTTAGTCCATCAGAAGCTTCACTAGCCATAACCAGCACCTGTGTCCCAGTGGGAGATGCAGTTGCTGTCTAAGCTCTGAAGACTCCAGCTTCCACGAGCCGTGTCCACGTAGCCCATTTAATACTGGAGAACAACAAGGATACTGCGGATGGTATCACCGTTGCCCGTGGTTGTAGCTCTTTGAGATGTCTATCCCACTTTGGAGGAGAGCGGGAGAGACTTGGGATACTTATTGGGCCCTCCAGAGCCATCGCTGACTTTTAAAACTACTTTTTTCCCGTCTTTTCTTGGGAGAGAAGCAATCAGAAAAAAGCCTGGGTTGTTTATTATGTTTTATGGAGTTACTGTGGTAGCAGCGTATGGCTCTCCACAGCACAGGCTAGACAGCACTGTGCCAGTAAATGCATCTTGCTTGTTTCCCCCAAACATTTCACTAATTGAGCAAGCTCTGATCTTAAAATATTAAAGAACAATTCATGTTGTATGAGATGCAGCTACACTTGTAGTAATTTTGATTTTGGGGGTGGTTACAAAGAAGACAGATTAGATTAGAGCAGTCGAATCAATCTATGGTGTGAGATTATTTGTCTTTCATATTTCTTAGCCAATGTTGAGAGATACTATTCTGAAATACAGGAATCTTGTTGGATTTTCCTGCCTTTTAAAATGTTGGAGTGGCTGTGTGGTGCTTTATCTTCCCATAAATTTAATTTACTGCGTTCACTGACTACTTACAGTAGGTTTCCAAGAAGAAAGCTAATGTGACCTCAGTCGGTTTGCATAGAGTATTTCACTAGCCATTATGTGTAGTTTATGATTTAATCCATTTTAAACTCTTCCTGTAAGTACTTATATTTTTCACTTAATTGTATCCATTTGATCCTCAGCCGTCCTTCAGGAGACAAAGTTATTGGACCATTATCTAGCCCCGAAGCATTGATTCTGCGCTATATAAAGAACGTATGGATCTTGCTCTTTTACAGTGTGAAGACCTCTTTGTACTTGATCTTTTAAATGGAAGACTACTTTTCCCTTTGCGAACTTTAGCCTGAAATTTGCCCGTAACACTACTATATTTCTATTTAGCGATATGCCTTTTCAGCCCTTATAACACTATGGTATTTGCATTTACTTCATGACCTTTGGATTCCGATATTTATAGTCTAATGAAGTGACATGCCTAAAACAAGGGTGAGTGAGCTATTTACAGGATCTGTTTGGATTTTGTTCAGGAAACCATTTTGTGCGAGCGGAGTTGCCAGATGAAGTGAGCAAGGGTGCTGGCACGGCAGACGACGGGGTAAGCACTTCTAAAGGTCAGCGACAGCAAACAGGTTCTCTCCAGCACTGTCAGATTTAGCAGTGTGAACCACATCCCCGCCTCGGCTGCAGTAAAAGTCTGGAAGGAACTTCGGGAATTATTACAGCTCGTGATTGAGCGAGTCAGATCACAGCCTAGATAATCTACTGCTAGGAAACCTAGCATGTTTGTTGTAGCTAGGAAAGCTATGAGGCACCATCTGACCCTTTATGGAAAGAAAGTGGAACAATTTCATCTACTGGTGCCTTGAGATCCTACCTGCAGTTCTGTGGAGTCTGTGAAGGTGCTAAGTCTCATCTTTTAAACTTTTGTCCCGAAGCGCTTGCCTGTGGGAGGTCACCCTTCTGTCTTCCCTCAAATTCTTCTTCAAAATTTGCCATTTTGCAAAGTCCTGAGGTTAGGAAATCCAGCAGTACCTTGGCTTCTGCGATGATGACACGTGTTTCCTTGCCATCCTCATCAAGGGCAGACCCTACCCTTCATCTGCTTGTGGAGACATCTGTACATCTGCTTGTACAGATGCCAAATGGGTGAACAGGACACGCATGTTCGTGTCCTGGAGGAGGTTCATCCATGGAGGGTATGGCAAGTTCTTCTGCTCTGAGTATTCAGTAAAATAAAACAGTGTTCTTCTACTTGTTATCTGTTAACATCTTTATGTCAGAAAACATAATTTAGACAGTTAAGGAAAGAAGGCAGAGTTGAGACCTCCTTAGTGGTCCCAGTTACAGATGCTGTGTTTGAGGTTGCTTCTGAGGAAGCTCCTGCATTGAGAAATGTGTGCAAGTTGAGTCAAGGTGAGAACCAGGCACTCAAAAAGCCTATAGTGATAATTAGCACCAAGATGGGAAGATAGGTCTCAGCTCCTGCAAGGGCCACGTCCAGCTTCTGTATGCAGCACATTGACTCACACTGAGCCTCAACTTACATGGAAACTGGAGGTTGTGCTTGGCACAAGCAGAGAGGAAAGTTGTGACTTCCCCAACAAATGCCTTTGACCCCTAAATCTCATGCTGTCCATGTACACAGCATTTGTGTATATGGTTAGATATTATGGCCAGATTTCATTTATGGCAAATTTTATGAGTTCCTGAGAGCCATCTGAACCGATACCTTTTTATTCATCAATCTCATATATGGTGGTTTTTGCCTTACTGCATCAGTGCTTCTTGGAAGACTTCGGAGCACTAAGATTTAGGCAAGAACCAACACAACACTAAAGCAGTCAAAGGCTTGATGGCATGACGGTCTATGGGGATCAGGCCTCTTGCACTCTCTAAAACAGCAACCGTGTCCTCAGCTGAGAAAATACATTTACTGTAAATTTAACACTTTGAAGGGAAGTAGAGGGTACTCGTTAGTGGACCAGAAAGGGAAAGAGATCCAAGTTTTGCAGTAGAGGATTCCCCACCATCCCAGATGAATGTTTTGCAGGGAGAAGGCGCATGCATCAGAAGCAGATGGCTCTGTGTTTGGCAAAGAGCATGACGTAAAATCTGTTGAGATTTTATTTGTTTCCAGGAATCACTGGTGTGTCACTTCTGAGTGAGTATGCCTGCTGCAAAGTCTCATTCATCTAAAGTGAAATTCAAATGGATGCCGATTATGCTTTTAAGTTTGTTAAAAAAAAAAAAATATTACTGATATTCTGGCTTCAGAAGAAAGTTTCTGTGAACTTGTCTGAGCTTGCTGCAAGGAGTGCCCAGCAGTTATGCACACTCTCTCTTCTGAACTGATCGTGAATTAAGAGGACAGGAATATAAATTGAAAGGAAGGGCTTTCTAGGCCTCCTGAGATTGATGGGAGTGCTCATCTACAGCTTGTTACTAATTAACACTTGCCACAAATCTTCTGATTGTCACTTACAGGCTCTTGAGCGTTACAGCCCTATGTATCCACTTATTCCTCTTCCTAGTTCCTCTCTGGTAATATTCAGCAAATCCATTCTCTATTCTCTGGTGTGCCATGGGCAGAACAATCACTAGAGTTGGAGGTTTGTTTAAGTCATTAGGAGTGATACTACTATTAATGTTTCTCCTACCATTATGGTACCTACCATAGGCCAAGATAACCCTCCCTGGGTTTAAACATGGGCCCTATTTCACATTAAAGCAGTCAGCAAGACTAGGTGCATTAACATGATTCCCTGTTGGCAGCATGTACTGCGTGTATCCAGAGGAAAAGGGAATAGTGGGGAAGAGAGTGAATGCAAAGAAAGCAGCTCTTCAGTGATGGTCTCACTCTTCCTCTGGAGCATTAACTGCAAAACGGGGATTCTCCATGCCGTACTCAGACTGCCAACATCTCCTGGAGGACACAGGTTAGTGAGCAGCAATGGGCACCGCTGCCTGCTGAGGAAAAGGGGAAGCAGCAAGTTGTTAAACACGTGTATTTATTGACGTGACGAGAGAACCCGTTCCTATGCAGTGCTGCTGGAGCTGGGGACGTGCCAATTTGGAGCTGCATATTCCATGAGTTCTTAAACCTGCTGTGCTTTGCAGACAAATGAGGTTTTCCTTGGTTCACAACAGGAGTTTATGTTTGGTGTGCTCACAGCTTCTGCTGTATTTTGGGTTCATTGCAAGGAAATTTGCACGTGTGCTTTTAAATGCAGCACACTGCTATGTAGCCCTGTTTGGGTTTGTGACCAGGCAGTAGATTGGAACAAGGTGCTGGCCTCACTCTTTGCTCTGCGCTTGACCAGGGTATTTTCTGCCGTAAGATTCTCTATAGTAACAAAATGATTATTCAGGGCATCTTTGAGCAACGCGATGACCTTAGAAAGGCCCCTTCTGTGCTTCTTTCCCCTTCTAGGAAATGACAAGAGCTACAAAGGGAAAACTAAGTAGTGATGTACACGTGATAACCTTGAGCTGCTTGGTGCAGGTGACACTATGGGCCCTTCATTCTCTTGGTCTTTCAGTTCAATCTGCGCCTGTGTCCCTGCTGAAACTGAATTTCCTGGAGGAGTCCTATGTGTGTCCTTCTCTCTATATAAGCTCTTTGCCCCATTCACTTATTTTTAGAGTTAATGTGTTGTGGTGCCTCCTGTGCTCGGTGCTTTGTTTATATGTTTTTAGAAGAGGAAGGTAGGTTTATGTGGTTTAATAAGGTGTGATAAGTAATGCACACATTGGTTTTACTTAAAATGCATCATATGAGGATCTTAAAATAATGATATATCTAAGAATGCCCATAATTCTAAATACATTGTGATAAATTGTTTATATGCTAATGAATTTTAGATGAATTAGATGAATTTTATTCATCTAAACTGACATAAAGGCATATCGGTTTCTTGACATGAAATGATGATCCATTTTATTGAGTTATATTTTTCTCTTACTTTCATATCACTTAAATTTTTAAAGAATGTTCACTGCAAAGTTTAGATTGGATGTGGGATTGTTTTGCGACCTGAGGTTTTGAATGCTTTTGCACAGAAGTCATATTTTTATTAGCCTAATAAAGAACTGGAATTTGTTCTTCAGTAATCAACAGGTCACAATAAGAAATATCATTGTTAATTTGGTGCCACTATCCCTGTAATTAATAGCACATGTTCGGGGCAAAGTCTTGCCACTTTGCTGCACATGTGAATAGTCCAAACTCAGTGCTCCTGTGCCACATGTGTACTCACAAATAGTCCCTCTGTCTAGAACTGACTTGCATGGTCGTTTTCCCAGTATTAGCACAATATTTTCTGCATGTCAAATCCTTTATGCTTTTAAGCTTGTAACGAGTGTTGCTACTATTTGTTCTAGAGTGATTTATTTATCTAGTGTGCTTTCATTTAATACAGTTTAAGTTTGTTTTCTAACTTAAGTTTGTTTTCTAAACCCTAGTTGACAGTATCTTACAGTGATGTGCCAAAAAATAAGACTTTGTTATAAAAAAATTAAAAATACATAAATAGATCTACAAAATGAATCCATTATAATGCATTATAAAAGCAATAAGAAATGGAAGAGAGCATTTAATAAAGCCATAAAACATGCCTCATGCAATTAACCTCACAACACAACCAAACCATGAGTAAATGATGCCATAAAACAAGCCTTGCTATCCTTAATCACAAACTTAACACAGCATTTTAAAGCAGAGCTTTCATGTAAGGTCTTGCTAAGCACTGCTGAGATTCACCTGTGATGAAATTTAGCCCGGAATTGAAAGCACATGTGCTGCAGGTCTTCTGGGAAGACTTCTATCCTCTGCTGTGGGTGGGTCAACTCAACTCTGCTCCAGTGGTATTTTAGTGGCCTTTGTCCATCAGGCTGTTTGTAATCTGAATGGGGCAGGATTGAGCATTGCTAGAGCCGTCAAAAACTGCTATTAGCAACAGTTGTTTTGGTCACTTGACTGTTAATGATGGTTTGGCTTCCTTTGGACTCTGCTGCTGCCGTGAGGACAACTCATCTGAGTCAGGAACTACAAGGTGGGGACACACATAGGCTGCCAGTACTCATCCTCTACATTATGCTCCTCTGTAGAGGTAGGTAGTAACTTCATCCTCTTATTCATGTCTTATATGAGCTGCTCTTTAATTGGGGGCACTTCTAAGTGTGTTCCTAGGGTTGGATGTGTGGGGAGAAGAGCTACCAAGTGCTGCTGCTAAGGCACGTAGCCAGTGTGCTGGATGGCAGCCTGGTAGCAGAGTGGCCGCCCTCTTGGGCCATTTATCTAGAAGAGCAATATTGTCAGCGTGAAGCTGTGCGTGTAGTTTTAGTGGAATATTTATTTATTTATTCTCGTTGCCTCCCTGGGATTATATCCACAGTGACCCAGCGACAAGCCCATTAGCGCCAGAGTGGGGAGAGAGGAAGCCCAGGGATGAGTCGTGCTCCACTGCCGAGCGCTCTGTTGTGAGGCTTGACTAATTAATGTGAGCGAAGGGCCAGGAGATCTTTTCATAAACGGAGCTGTGTGTGTCTGTGTAGTTTCATTATTATGTTTATATAACCCTGCAGTTGCTAGTGCAGAGTTAGAATCAAACCATTGGAGTGTCATGAGTTAGAAGGGTTGTATAATAAAAGATGGAAACAATCTCCATTTTCATTTTCTTCCTTTTCTTTTATTTTTTTTCTTTTATCTATTTATTTTTTTTGCTGGGTGTGCGTCATACTTTTGTGTAGATGCCCTGTATCAAGTCCAGGGTGTTGTGAAGCACTGGGAGACTTTCAGCAGTGTCAGGCTGTATTAGAAGGACTGCATTTTATGATGTTCCCGTTCACTAAATACAGTTCCTAAGTGACAAAAAATCATTCATTACTTCCATTAATGTACATAGCAGATTAGTTGTAATCTGTAGATTTATAGGTGACGCTTTCAAAGACTGTGACTCTGATGGAACATTCTTTTGATGGATGGTTTAATATTCCTTTGCCGTCTGAGATTAAGCAAATAAATTAGCTATAAATTTAATGTGAGAGTGAATTGAAACTATAATAGATACAGGTGCATGGGCCCTACAATAATAAACACAAAGTAACAAATTCAACATAGTAATTTAGAGTATCATTTTATCAGTTAAAGCATCTTCGGTCCAGTTCTGCACTTCATACTCACTCTGGGTACTTACAAAATAATGTGTCAATGAGAATTACAGGAGTGTTGCAGGGAATAAATCATTCTTATTTTCTCTTTGATTCATAAAAGCAAACTCATTACAGACTTGTAATAATGGCAAAATTATATTTTTTCTTTCTGCAAACTGTAGATTTTTTTGATGTTGCTTCTAGCCAAAAATATATTTTAAATCTGTTCCTATTTGAGTTGCAAAAGCTGGTTGGTAAATATTTACCGAAGGGTCTTGCCAGGCACACTGCCACATGAAGGCTGAGGCTCTACAAGTGTGTAGACTGAAGGGCCCATGGTCTGCGGCCATGAAGGTCCATGGACTGAACGAGCTGCTCATGTAGAGGGGGGGGGAAAAAAAACCCAAATCAATCTCAAAACTCGTCTCTGCCAGACTGGGTATGGGGGCTTGAATGGAAACATCTCATGTCAGCAGCATCGTAACCATCCAAGCCTGCTTAGGGTCTTCTTGTTTGTTTTTCCTTTGAATTTCTGCTGTTCTGCTTAGAAGTCATTGATTTAGTTCATATTAAAACATGCTCGTAGTTAGTGTCCTAACTACACTTAGGAGTAGTTCTGTTAGGAAAACCAGCAGAATTAAGTTCTCCAAAATAGGCAGAAATGGGTTTTTGAAAATAGTCTTTTCCATGCTCTTTTCCATCACAAAAGTAAGGAGGGAGGATGTCTCCCTCTTTCAAAAGATGATATCGGATACTTTACTGAGAGTGAGGGGTAATGCCTGGAATACAAATGGAGTTAGATGTTGCATACAGCCCAAATTTGGGTGCCAAACGATCCTTGAACCATCCTCAGGCTTTTCCAGTTGTTTATGCAAGAGGTCTCCCCTCTTTGCACGTGCAAGGAGGGAGAGCTGCAGTGGGAACCGAGATGCTCACCTGAATGTTTGACCGTGCAATGTGGATTTGCTCTGTGGATTTGCTGTGCCAAAGTTATCTCAAAATCCTGCTGAGTTGTGTCTGATCCCTCATCACTTGTCACAGCCTGTTGTCCTAGGTGCTGTGCAAGTTAGTGCTTTGAACTGATGGTTTATCTCTCTTTATGGGATTCCTGACATCAAACTGCTTTTCCTGCACTGTGGGTTATAGTCCCTTCCCCTTGAAGGAATGGGGACACTTGCTGAGGGAAAGCCAAATTTTTCTTTAGCAATTTATTGCATCGGGAGTTGCAGCCTTGAAGAAAATCCTTTCTGCTTGGTAGTAAAAAAAGGGAACAAAATTTAGTGTGAGATTGAAAGAGTGCATACCTTGAAGTCACTAACGCTTATTTTTTGAATGAAACCAGGGACGAAGGTCAAACTGAGTCTCAAATTCACTTATAAACTGTCATGCATCAAAAAAAACCCTAAAGCAAACAAAATGCACACAAAAAAACCCCGCGATGAACGTTTGGACCTACAGGTGCAGGCAGATGGGAGTGTGGAGGCAGTGCCTGGGGAAGCAGTGCCAAGAAATGTGTTTTAGGCTGTTCTGAGGCTGCTTTATGCCTGAACTTGTGCTTTACAGCCCCAAAGAGGAACAGAAGTCCTCAAACATGCTTAACAACCAGTAGATTACTTCTTGAAAACTGTAGATCATAGAAATGTTATATTGCAATAAAAGCTAAGAACTTCTCGTAACCCCCTTCTCCCTGAGCTCCACAGTGAGGTTTCAAGTCATGGTTTTATTCTTTATTCTTGCCTCAACAGAGCACCAGGGTGGCCCATTCTCGTCTTTATGGGCCCATCAAGAAAACTTTGTCCTAGTGCAGGTTCTACCTCCTGTGGCCCTGACAGTGTCTGTGAATTGGCCACAGAGCTAAATTTAATGTGATATGAGCTGACATTATAGGATCTGCATGGTCCTGAGGCATGGGAGAGGTCCAGATACAGGTTTCTTTGGTAAACACCTCAGGTGCCTTAAGGTTATTTTACTAAACTGCAGGCTTTAAACTGAAGTCACTGCAATTCCTGCCAGCGTTTCCTTCACCAGCGCTGTTATCCAGGAGGAAGATGGCCATTGAAGTGACCATATATGAGGCCTGCAGTGAATCTGCATCACTGGTGCTTTTCCAGAAGTGGTTGAAGTTGTGATACCTGCTCTTGGGAGCAGACCTGGGGGAGCCTCCGACTGCCAACACAATAAGGAGCCCTTATTGCCTTTGGAAGGGTGACATCATTATTATTAATTATTATTATTTCTTGACAGAAAAGCTATGGACAGGATTAAACACCTGCGGAAGTCCAAACAAGTAGCTTGGGAAGGAGTTTACTCTTTCAGATGGGAAGTGCTTCCTGCGAGACGGGCTCTCGGTCGGGTTTCAAAGCAGCCGCCGCTGCTGCTGCTATCTGCTAGTGAGAACCTGCTGCTGCTGCTGCTAAGAGCTGCTGTCCCTGGCCCCGCGGTCGCGGCTGTCAAGGAGAGCGGCTGCTGCCCGGGAAGGAAAATCACTCGGATTAAGTGTGGCGGCTGCTGCTGCTTCCTCCCCGCGACTTTGCTCCGGCCGTTGCCGGTGGGCAAAGCCTCTCTGCGCGAGGTATTTTGGACAGTAAATACCTCCGTTCAGTTTTGAAAATATCATCTCATGCGGTGAAGTGACTAGTTTTTAAACAGATGCCAACTCGTTCCTTTGCGTTCTTCAGATATTCCATGCAGCTTTTATTGCATTTGTAAAATTGAGCTCTTTGGGTGCGTTTATCCCGAGCTTATCCATGGGAGACGGGAGTGTCACTAACCTAAACTCATGTATTCAAGGGAGCTGGAGGACAAAAACTCTTCCATCTTTGCATACAAGCGTCTACATTTAGGTAGGGAAAGCTCTCTTGAGACAGCAAAGCTTTGACAGGAGAGGAGGGATCTTTGAAGCAGAGGCAGGATGAGAGTTGTCCATCTTCTCTTCCATGTTTGCAAGCAGATCTGGTTGCATCAGAAATATTTTGAGAGACTGTTGAAAAGATGACACTGCAAATAGGCAAAGCAGACAGGAGCCCAAGAGGACATTTGCTTCCAAAGCAGGTCCTGTTCCTGATTCCGTAGCAAGTCGCGTTCCTTGATGTCTGTATTCACCACAAAAGTGTCTTGGACATTAGTAATACCTTAATGCTTTTCTGCAAGTGCACAGAACTACCACTAAAATGAATAGAAGAAAAAGAAGGAAAGAAGAAAAACAGGGAAAAGAAAAAGCATGAAGTCTTATATTTTCTTCCAGCTCTGTGAAACCCACAGAAATTACACCCTGATGCTAAACTCATTTTTCTTGCAGTTAAAAAATAAAATCTCCCGTGTTACCCTTGGAAAAGACATTCAGAAGAAAAATGTTTGAATGGAAGCCTTTACAAATAATTATTTGTTTTCCTGAAAGACACACTATGCAATCTAAGCAAATAGAAATAGCAATCTTAAAATAGCGAGTATTGTTTCTATTCGTACTGCTTCATCAGCTAAACCACTTTATGATACTGTTTCTTTATCAGAGACATTTAAATCAAGGAAATGATTTTTAATACCAGTGCAGAAATTAATTTCATGCATCCGCTAGCAAATGCCTACTATAAGGAACCGAGTAAACAAACATTTGCACATCTGCTCCAACTCTATGAACACAGAATCTCAAATTATAAAAGGAGCTGGGCTACGCTGCTTAAGTTTTTAATAAAAAGTTGCAAAGTTCAGTGGATGCAGCGAACATATGTTTCTGTCTAGATTGAGGTAGGGCAAAATCCTGGAAGAGCAAAGCCTAAGTCTTCCCTAGGAGCTATGGGTGGTTTGGGGTTTGGTCTTTCTAATCCTGGGGCTTGAGCAGCTCTAAGCCCTGCCCAGGTAGGTGCTGGTGGGAGCATCTCCAAGGATGTTCCCCACAGAGCTTCTTCAGCCTCTCTTCCAGCCCTTGAGTCCCAGTTTATGACGATATAAATAACAGCAGAGTTGGAAAGTGAGTGTTGGTCGGGATCTTCTGTGTTGTCCTGTATTCACATGTGCTGCATTTGGCTTTGACAAACTTTAGACAAACTTAAGTGTGGTAAACCCCTGCGTCCGGAGAGCCGAGGAGCATCTGTTGCTTTATAATGAAGGGGAGGCATCGTAAATAGCAACGCTGCATTTTCGCTGTTCTGAATGTTTTAGAGACTTTTAGGTTGTTTTTGCGGGCATCTTTTGAGTGGGATGAAGGCACTGGGTGAGTAGGGAAGTATCCAGAAATACCAATGTAGTTCCCTGGAGGCTGATCCAGTCGTGTATAGCAGGTGCTTCGCCGCTGTTTTATAATCATTCATAAAATACAGGATGCTGCAATTAAGCTTCAGGGGTGCCAGTTGTCTCCAGGAGGCTCCGCGTGGCTGATTAACGGTGGCGAGACGTGCGAGTTATTGTCACAAAAATGTCAGTGTTGGAAATGAGGATGGGAATTGCTGCTACTGCAATGACACTGCACGTGGACGTGTCACCCATGGGGTGTCCAAGCCACGGGTTTAATGAGCAGAGGTGAAACGCTCTCGTGCCAGGCTGGGCAAGGGCAGGGGTTGTCATACGGTCAAGTTTGGGGCTGGCATCAGGGCTCAGTATGTTAGGGGCTGCAATATCTTATATACAAATAATAATCTCATTTAGACCAGACAATTTTAAATACATTCAATCGTGCCCTCGGAGAGGGCTGAGTGCTGCTGGCAAGAAGGATGTGCGTGTCAGAGGGTTTGTGCTGTGGAGGAGTATTGGCATTAGACTGACTGGCTCTATTTTGCTTTCTAAGGCAAATAGATACGTGCTGCACTTTAGACTGCGTAGGAAACGGTCTCCAAAGAGGAGAGCTTTGTGTGCATATATATTCACTGTGTCCTGGAAAGAAGATAAGCGTCTTTCAGCTGTATCTGTGCTGATACAGTGTGTTTTGGATAGTGCTTATACACGGCTGGTAGCCGTAGAGGCGCCAGAAAAGATGGGAATGTCTGTGTGGAAAGGATTGTGCTCAGCATCTGCCTACGCACTATAGGCAGAGGTTTAAATAAGTCCCGAGTAGTTGTGCAAAGCGTCGCTTAAATCAGTCATAGATATTCATATACAATGCAGACATAACAATGGGATGCATCTCTGACAGTGGCTGCAAGTTAATTCTCACTTTAAAGTTGCATCGATTTTACTCATTGCAAGAGATCTTGAAAAAGGACTCCACTCTTGGGCAAGGAATTAAGCTGAACAGCAAATGAGGGGGCTGTAATGGTAGTTGTATATAATTAGCTGTAATCTCCTAGATATGGTCCACTGTTTCACAGAATTGCTGAAATAAAGCTCCTAAAAGCAAGGAGGAGAGAAAAAAAAGACAAAAACTAGGATAAGTTAAAGCAGGAATGGTCTTATGTCTTCTAAAACATACAAAAGTTAGAGAATATAATTTATTCTTTTAAGAATAAAAATGACGCCGTTAAATTGTAATCAGAATTTCTCCTGGTTTCCTGTTAGCTCCCGACTTTGGGATAACCCTGTCATGTGAAGGAAACAGTGGGACTGGAGGGGCGCTGCGGGGAAACTGCTCTACAGCACCCGAATAAAGCAGATAACTAGAATATTTTGTGTGGCCATTAAGAGCGATAGGCAAAATGCTCATTTTGCTGAAGTCCATGAGGGCTTTAATGTTGCGCTTCAGTGGGGCCGAGATTCCTCCGTGCAAATTGCTCAGGTTGTGGCTAGCATAAAGCCTCTCCGAGTCGATGAAATTTTTTCCACTGATTTTTAATGGGTCTTGCCTCAGGCCCATAATGGACATGATGTTAATATTACATGCAGTGTTGACTCGCAGTGCTGAGCTCTCATCTTGTTATTTTTGAGCAATAAAATACTTTCTGTTAGCAACAAAAAGGCAGATCTATAGGGTGGTGTTGTGAATACTTCAATTCTGTTGCCTTCAGAGGTATCCTAGGGTGCCATATACATCGTTTTAAATTTAAAACTAGAAAAGCTTCCCGGTAGATGCTGTAGTATAGAACAAATTTGTATTTCAGCTCTTGTTATTCCACAGAAAACAAACAGAAGAAGAAAAGTGTCTTTCAAATTAAAGGTGCTAAATCTTAATAGGGAGGAAGTGTTGGACACAAATCTTTTGAATTAAAATAACTGACTCTTCAGATGGGTGAAACAGAGCATGGAGTAAATCTCCTCAAATAAAATACCAGCACTCGGGAGGATTAGTTGCATGCTCTGTTTCCTTGCTATAAATGTGCCTTGGAGCGATGGGCAATCACCCTCATCCCGCGCCGGGGAAGGTGCTCTATCTCAGCGATGCAGATAGACCCAATCACCAGAAACCTGTTGAACGAGGTGCTTTTAAATTGTACTTGCTTATTAAAGATTACAAAGTGATCAGCAGGTGGAAAATAGAATGTTTCTCACTGAACCACATGCAACCTGCCGCGAGACTGAGATGATGATGATGTATTAATTAAATTGGAAACCCTCTGTCCAAAGCAGCTACACGCAGGTAGCTAGAGTTTTTGAATCTTACTGTTGTTGTCTCATTGGAGACGAGCCTGCCTGTAGCACAGGGTAGTGTAATAGCACTAAGAAAGGAGACTTAACCTGGGAGGGCTGTGCAGGGTATTTCTCACGCCAGCTCTGATGCATTAAGGTAAAAGCACGTGTTTGGTTTACTGCCTCCTCCTCCCTCATTTTCCCCCGTCTTTGCCCACCATCCAGAGTTTTTCCATCTGCACCCGAGGGGGAGATCAGGATTTGGGCAGCTTTCTTTCCAACTCTTCCCCCTGCAGTGCAGATAGGGGGAGCAGAGAACTTGAAAACATTCATTATTTTGGACTCAATAATGTGTGTGCCCCATGTGTTGCTTTTGATAAATTATTTGCTATAAAGTTGGCTCATAAAAGTTGTTTTTATCGGGCAGGAATGTAAGAAAAGCAAAACCAATGACCTAGATAAGGAATCTTTTCTCAAACAGTGGTGCAGCTTATAGCTGCAAAAAGATCCCAGAATTTTGTTTTGTTTTTTCCCCAAACTGAGGTGACCCAAAGATACTGGGTCACTTGGCAGAGGACAGGTGGGACAAGCCCCTTTGTCCCCGAGGTAATAAGAAACACCAAGATCTCGTGTCTGCTTCGAGGCAGAGCACCTTGTGTGTAGGATTCTTGGAGGTCTTAGATGGTATGAATGTGTGATTAGGAAAGAAAAACACTACAGGGTATTATAAATACTTGTAATCAGTTATGAAAAATCCAGAATTCAATTAAGTGCTTGTGCTTAAACTTGCTACTTAATAATACTTTAGGAAGAGCTGACAATTTAAGTAAGAAGCTGAAAGATATTTTAGGTAATTTTAGGTTGGTTTATGGGGGTCTCTGCTGGGACCTTTGTGGGAGGCTGGTCAGGAGGGCTACAGGGTACAGGATTTTGCAGTATTTCTGCAAAAAATCATTTTGGAGGGGTGTGAGAATTAAACTTGCCTGGAAAACAGGCATTTGCAGCACACTCCAACCTGACATCTCCTGGTTACACTGCATAAATCTTGACCTTTCCATGAAACTAAACCAGAAAAAAGAAAGTGGCTGGGAACAAGACAGAGAACATCACTTGTGGCTGTGTAAGCCCTTGCTGTGCCCAGCTTGAGCACTGTGTGCTGCTCCAAGTCCCGCATCTCAGGAGGGGCTCAGCAGAGTCAGAGGAGTTACCAGGGAAAGAGAAGAAAATGATGGGGAAACGGAGCAGCTGCTTTGCAAGCAGCAGCTGGAAAGGTCGGGATGTTCCCGCTTGGAGAGGGAAAGACTGAGCGTTGCATGACCGTGGGGTGAAGAGGAGGGCAGATCAGCTGCAGGTCGTGGGGGCAGAGCCCACCAGCAGGGTCAAAAGAGAAGTAAACGGGTCCATATCCAGCAGGTCCATAAGGAGGCTGCCAATAACCTAGCTGGGCACGTGCTCCTCCGCATCCCTGGTACCGGTGCCGTGGGTGCAGGCAGGGGCGTGCGAGGAGCTGGAGCAGCACCAGAGCTCAGCAACTCTGCCATCCGACTTCTAAAATGCTAAAAATGGAGGGGGGACGGGTGGAAAAGGACTCGGACAAAGTTGTTGGTTGTTCCAAAATCAATGTAATGGCATTGATTTCAGTGAGGCTGTGTTGATTTACGCTAACTGCTGATCTGGTCCAAAGGAACACTGTAATTAATGGTTTTGGAAAGTATACAGCTACCCAATATGTTCAAAGTTTCCGTTAGATTCCACTCCTTTTTTTTTTCTTTCTTTTTCTGTATTTTAGGATAAGTAAGCTTTCAATATTTTTCTATTTTGTATGTCGTAGTTTTATAACTGGTATTTATATTTTTTAATGGAAAACCTGAATGTTTGGAGGCAGTGATTCTGAGTAATTCAATTAAAACCAATTTTTATGGTAAATTAAAACCTTTGGCAAATAAGGCTTAAAGAAAGGATCTGTAATTGTATGGGGACGTTATATGTGCCTCTCTACGATTTGACCTCACAGCAAGGCAGTTAAGCCCCTCCAGAAGCTAAATGATTTTTTTTTTTTCCTGCAGAAAACTCTTAGAATAGATCTTGTCTTTTCTTCCTCAGAAATATTTTCAGAGCAGAGGGAAAAGTGTAATTGATTTTGGGAAGAAAATAAGCCTCAGACTGTAAATTGTGCTAATTGCTGAGTAAAATGCCGATATTCATAGATACTGAGGCCAGGTGAAGATGCTGCAATGTTCAACCCCTGTTCTCTTTTAGCAAATACATATCTCAATGCAGAAAATGTATTTTCTATGAAATGGTGGTATACAGGCTGTATTGTTTGTTACCTCTCCTGTTTAACAGACCCAGCATTATCCTGGATATTCTATTCCTGCCCTTGTGAAGCCCTCATCCTGGTTCCTTCCCCCAGGGAACCTCATGCTGAGCTCAACCAGGAGGAGAAGCCAGATTAAATTCCCAAAGCACTAACAACCCTCCTGGAGAGAACAGGGAAAAATGTCAGGGTGGTCAAAACCCAAGACAGACCAACCAGTTGGTCTGCTCTGCAGACAGAAACCTTGCCAAATAATTCAGCGAGCAAGTGGGAAGAGCTTTTAGCAGGAGGCAACTTGTGTAATGTGGATTTATGTCAGGGGTAATTTAAGATGACACTGACTTTGCTGGCATTGCAAGGGTCGTTTTATCAGACTTGAGCCATCTCCAAAGCAAACAAAGCTCGCCTGACTTCTTTGCAATAGTTGCAGTATTTCCAGTTGGTGTATTTTATTGAAAAAAAAAAAAAAAATAGTGATGATTTTGGGGGAGAGCACGGCAAGGTAGTAAATCCTTTGCTGAAGGCTCCTTAGTGTCTCTTGCTGTTTCTGAGGGTAGTTCTCGAGTTGCAGGATCTTGTTCCAAATTCACATCTGCTTTTTGGATCCCCTTTGAGGAACGAGAGCCAAAAACACCACCGCCAGTGTTCAGCGATGTCCTGCACCACTGGGTTTTGTCATTTGAGAATTGAAAAGGATTTTCTTCTTTCTGGCACCCATACATGTGGCACGCACTGCTTAAGTCAAGGCCTGTGGGTATATCGCAGAATTAGCAGAACCGAGTCCAAGTTAAAATATGAGGGGGAAAAATAATTCAAATATTGGTTGGGGAAAAAAAGAAAAAAAAAGCCCTTAATTTTCCCAGAAAGTTTATCTGAAACGTTGCCATGCTCCTTCAGTCTTAATCCTTATGTCCTTACCCAGAGTGTATAGGAAGTTGTGGCTGCGATGGGAACAGTTATTGAACTATGAGTGGGGATAGCAAAATTCCCTTCCTTCTCCCCCAGGGAACCTCTGCAGTTCTTCAGGGCTGCTTCCCATGGGTATTTTTGTTTAGTTTTTATTTTATTTTCTTATTTTTCCATTTATTTATTCAAATTAGTTGCAAATTTGCATCTTCTATTCAAGAATATTAAATATCTTTTCAATTGGCTTGAACCTGTTTTAAAACCAAATTCTTCACAGAAAGTGTAGTCCAATTTATAGCTAAACTCTGATGTCATCCATTTTATCTATAAAAATCTGTTTTATGTTTTGAGTGGCCAAAAGGTTAAAACTGCCTTTACTGAAGTTCAGTATTGGTGAAAATTCCGTATTTCTGCTTGCAAAGGACCCAAAAAAAAAAAAAAAAATCAGGAATTGGAATATTCTGTACGCTCAATATGCAGCCCTTGCTCAGGTCTGAATATGTCAGAGATTTTCCATGTCTCGCCCTGTGTGGTTAGTGCTTTTTTGCTGCACAGCTTCCTCCTCTGGTTTATTTTTCTCAGCAAAGGTCGTAGCATCGGGACTCGTGGCATTTTCTATAGTAGCGCTTCCTCCAGGTCTTTTGCTTCAGGTTTTGTAATATTTAAAAAGGAATGGAAAATGAAATTGCATTTACTCTTTCATCTTCAGATTTGCATATTTTATAGAAGACTATATCCTGTAAATTATGTTTCAGGAAACGTGCGCTTAGCTCTGCGTACGGAGGGGTGCTCGAACAGGCAACCTGTCTGCAGCATTGGTATGCAGATCCGTGCTAAATTCTGCAGAAAGGGCTCCGAAGTGCAGTGTGTATTCCCCGAGATGGAGCTTTCCTGGAGGTGCTGGGGTGGGATTTCACACTGATCTGGATTACATCAAGTACAAAGCTGACCCAGGGGCTATCCCGCATTTTTTGTCGCCTAGGACTGTCCTCCAGCTGGGCTGTCAGGGTAAAAACCAATTAAATCATATATTATATTTTGTAAAGTCTACTATTAGGACTGGTATCATCATCTACATTTTGCAAATGAGATAGCCCAGTTTTGCAGATGCTTTCCGAAGTGTCAAGCTCACATATGAGGAGGATGAGGGGCACGTATTTGGATTAGTATTGGATTTATATTTGGTTGGTAGCATGGGGAATGTGTTTCAGAAAGGTTGGGAGCACGTTTTTTCTTTTTATTTAGAGAACAAACCCATTTTTAATGATAAATGTCAGTTTCTAAAATTATTGTACTTAGTACTAGTTACAATTTAGTTATTCAGAATGAAATAGAGAAGGTGCATTTAATACTTTTTATTAATGTAAGATCAGATTTAGGTTAATGTAAGAACAGAGTAGTTAAAATAGCAAAATAAAGGTGGTAGGTGTATATTTGCATGCCTGGGAAAGACTGGCACAAAAGATGCTGTTGGACATCCAGGTGATTTTATGTAAAATAAGAAAAATGCTACGTAAGAACCTCTAAGAATTATGACTTGCAAGAAATCTCAGAAGAAATGCACCTGGCAGCCTCCAGATAGCATTGCCAGTGCGATATAATCCTGGACTTATTTTGCATCAGTGCTCTGGGCTTCCAGCTCCAGACGGTGCTGCGCCTTGCAAGTCCCAGCTTAGTATTCATGGTGGAGCAGCAGCAGCAGCGTTCGAACTGCAAAGCCATTGATTTAATTTTATGTAACACATAAGTAGGTACGTAATTGCACAAAATGGAGATGATTATTTGGCAACTTAAAATAGGAGCCGGGTTCTGCAAAGGCGGCTAATTAGGTGTGAGCGTGGAGTTGCCCGCTCCATTAATAACTTATGAGCGGTCTGTGGTCCCCGAAGCGGACTTGTTGACAAGGGGGATAACAAGGCCAGAGCATTCGGGGATGAACCGGGAGCCTTGGGATTGAGCTGTGGATATGGGAGCAGCCCAGCACACCGTGACAGGGTTGATGGACTAGGCTACAGGCTTCCACGTGTGTTTAGAAAGAGGAGAAAGGGGGAATTTTCAAGGCAAAAGGGAAAAAAGGAGCCCTAATGGGAAAAGGAAGATGCCAACCATTGTCTTGATGGTTAATTCAAACCACGGAGGGCACTGAGAGAAGTTCCCTGGCATTGATTGCTCACAGATGGCTCATCTTTCTTTTATCTTTATAGTAAATATTTTTCGCTTCTCCCTCCTTTTCATTTACTGCCACTGGAAAGGAAAGGTAAGGCAGCCCTTACTTGCTGCCTTTTCTTATTAATGACTTGTAATTAAATGATTTTAATACAAAATTAAAATTTAAACTATTTTTAAATAGAAAATCCATGATTTATATATATTTAATGAATACTATATGTTTTATTTCCTTGCAATGAAAATAAAAAACACTTTGCTGGGGAAACCTGGTTCTGGAGGGGATGTTATACAGGAGTGCATGAGTATGTTGCTTATCACATTTTCATAGTCTTGGCCGAGAACTGAGACAAAATGATCTATATGTTTGTCACTTCCAAAGTAGCTATCGCTCTTTAATCTTTGGGCCAAAACACAATAGTAATATGGAAACCTGGGTCTTGGCGGGATGTGGGAGGCTTGTATAGTAAGCAGAATTCAAGTAAAATACATTCCTTTTTTTATCTGAACTGCTGCTTCAGCAGTTGTTTTTGCGGTGCATGGAGGAGAAGCAACTGAAGGATGAATCCTCAGCTGTGGCTTTATCACATCGTAGCCCAGCCTGGAAAAGCAGGCACCTTGTTACTGAAATCTGAGCGTTTACATATTATTCTGCTGTCTGAAATATTTATGAATGCTGACAGGATCTGCGTGCCTATTTAGGTCAGCCCCAACTACGTCGCCTTTCCTTCTGTAGGCTGCTCGGTAATCAATCCGAGGGCTCTATTAAAGGCAGCGTAAAGTTCATTATGGCCTGCACGTCTGAACTTGGCTGCGCGGGAGGAAGAGCTCAAACGGCGAGCGAGCAAGCACAAGATCAGACACCTGGCCAATTTTCATATCTAGCCAGCGGTAGGATGAAAAGTAGGTAGAATTATGACAGGATTTACAAGAAAAAAGGAGGATTTCTTTCATTCCCCTGTACCTGGAAGTCCCGACTGTGCACATGAAGCACTGCAGGTTCCAATGACTCATGAGAGAAACCTCAACGTTTGTCTGCAAAATGAGCCAGTCCTTCAGGCTGATGTGTGCAAGGTGTCACCCGAGTGCCAGGAACGGCTCGTTAGCCCGTGCTGACGTGGGCACTGCTGCTGCTTCCTCAACACGCTCCCTGCCTTTCCCGTTTATAAATCATTCCAAGTCTTGTTTAGGGTGGTTTGGGGAGCTACATCAAATATTGAAGTTAAAATACAAGCCACGGTCTCCAACACATGGAACAGAAGTGAGTAGCCCTCCATGGGTGTTGAAGCTGGTTGAGAGGGTTGATGCCAGCACTGGTCCCTCCTGAGCCCAGCCTGGGTCCTCTCACCGACGGGCTGTGAAGAAAGGCACCAAATTCTCTTTGAGCAGTTTCCAGCATTCAAGCAGTACAAAATACATTTGCAATCTAAAAAATATCTGATTCTAACTCGCTAGAAATTAGTTAATTCTAGTACTTGAATTCCATCAAAAAACCTTTTTGTTGAAAATTACTATCATGACTGTCGCTACCCTCATTACCTGTAAAAACTATGCGAGTCCTTTGATTTTCTGACTAAGTTCTTGGCCTCGGTGATGTCCTTGTGGTGGTGGTTTCTGCCCTCGTTACGTGCTGTGTTTGAGGAAATGCCCTTTCCAATTTGTGACCTGTGAATTTCACATGCTGCCCCTAATCCTGGTGTTACAAAACCTAGAGAACGGAGGTTTCTACCTTCCCTCTGTAATATAGAATTAGTAATTCTATATGTTTTGATTGTGTCCTTGCCTTGGCCTCCTTTCGGAGGTAAACTCAATCTTTTCAATCTAAATTCGCTAGGAGAGTTCTCCATGTCCCTAATAATCCTCCCTGCTGGTTTCTCAGAGCCACTTAGCTCAGTGCTATCCCTTCTGAGATGATGATGATGAGTGCTGCATGTGGTATTTCACATGATGAGAGCGAAACAGTGATTTATATAATGACATTATAATCTTTTCCATATTATTCTTCATCCCACTTAGGCATCCTAATGCTTTGTTTGTGGTTTCAACCGCAGCTACATATTGAGCAGATGTCTGCTCTTATCTGTTGAAAAGCATGTCAGTCTTTTTCCTGGGTTCTTACAATTTATTTTGAAACCCATAAGGGAGCTGGGTAGTGCAGACTTTGCTCCCCCACATACGTTTCTCTGTACTACTTTATCATTGTGTTTCTTTTGCTATCTTGATGCAAATTCATTTGGGTTGGATCTTCACAAGGAAGCTTTGTAATGCGGAGCTGAGAGTATATTCATTTCGGTAATACTGTTTTGTTTCCATGGTGGATGTGGTTACTTAGTGTTTTCATTTGTCTATCACACAAGTTACCTCAAATATCATTTTAATTAATTTTATCAGAATAGTGCAATATTTTGATTTTATCTTTAAACATTTCTACTGGCATAGCTTAATTTGTGTGAGGCGGACAATTTGCAAATCAAAGTGAAGTCCTATATGGGTACTTGACATATTTGTATTAATACCTGGAGAGTGGGTGAAATTATGTCTCTTCTATCAACTTCTTGTGATTCATCTGTCGCTCCCACATGACATGTTTTTGCTATCGACAAGCATGGTTAAAGCAGTAGTAGCAACCAGCGGAGCTTTTTGTGTTTGTGGTTGCACTGGCAGGAGACTGGGAGAGGGGAGGACGATAAGACAGATGCACTGGGATGAGATGCTCTTGGGTCAACGTTATTTACTGGTCCATAGCTGAAACCAGGGATAGCAAAAATATCAGTGTGGGATGAGAAGATTTGCATCTTGGCAAGGAAATAAGTGACATTTGAAGGTTAATGCCCAGATCATGGTGGATCAGGAATTATCTTGCCCAGCTTTGCTCTGTGTTGTGTTGGAGCCGGGTGTGAGGGGCTCCTGTTCTCCATCCAAAGGCCTGGAGAATTGGCTGTTCCCAATTTGCTTCTGGTCGCTGATAATATGTAATATGTGACTGATAAAATTCCAAGTTTATTCTAGCTGTCTGCACACTTCAGGCTTATAACAAGATCCAAATATCTCAAATGGTGTCAAAATAAGTTGCTAATAAAAAGATTTGGAATAAGTGCCTGTGTGTGCAGAAGCAAAACACAAGAGAACTCTGTTTCTGTGGTATTAAAGTGAAGCAGCCAAACACAAAACAGTATCCTAGGAAACAAACAAACAAAAAAAAAAAAAAAAAAAAAAAAAAAAAAAAAAGAAAAACCCAGATAACAGCTACCTTGTTAAGGAAGGCCCTGTCTCTGTGTACCCGTGAGCTCTTCCTACCCCCAGTACAAAGTAAAAAACTTTCCCAAAGCGTTTTGTTAAAATTGTGCTTGCTGACATATTGATGAAGTTGATCTCTTCTTGAAGCTCCAATGATTTTAATTTTATCAGGGAAATACATAGAAATTGAGAGGAAAACATCAAACGCTAATAAATCTTTTAAAACAAATTAAAGTGATGACTGAGCTGACATATCCTATTTTCAATAACAACAAAAAGAAGGATTTTCGGCAAGCCGCAGGCATTGCTCAATGACTGAAATCTGCAAAAACACAATTCTGCTCGTTTGTTTGCACTCGAGTGCATTAAATCAAGTTGGTGGCTGAGCTGTAGAACTGGTCCCTGCTGCCTGGTTGGTGATTCAGGATGGCCCAAGTTTCCTGCTGATATTGGAAACAAATGACATCCCTGTGAACTTGCTGCACTCAAGTCATGGGAAGTTCTGTGTGATATGTCCTTGTTGGCCTTAAAAAATAAGTGTAGGATCTATGGGGCCAAAGGGTGGTTAGAAACCTCCACATGGGGGGTTCCTGCAGGGATTCAGCACTGAACAGAGCCAAGAGGATGCTAAAAACCTAAATTTCCAGCTTCTCCTTCAGTTGTGTAAATGATGCTGGAAAAACAAAGCCATTGGCCTGGCAAATCCTCTTGGCAAATTTCTTGTTTAAAGAGAACATGCCGTTGCATGCTGCAGAAACAACAGAGGTATTAGCCAAGAAGTGAAAAGTTAGAGTAATGGATAGAGTAAAAAAAAAAATCACATTGCATGGATTGCAGGACTGTGCAAGCAACTTCTGCATTTGGGTCTTGAAAGACAAATGTGCATGTGTCTCTGGAAAGTCAAGTTGAGACCATATTGCTAGTCCTAAAGTCTCACCCTTACTCCATGAGTAAAGGCCTGCTCCCTTCCAACACGTCCAGGTCCCACCTGGAGTCATCATAGCTGCAATGAATGGCCGAGGACAAAAGCAGTGCCCATCACACATGTGTCTCTATTATATTTCTATTATTTGTTTATGTCTTGGCACTCAAAAACAGTGACACGTGACAAAACAATGTGTGTTTGGCACGGTACCTAATGCCTCCATAAACTCCAGAGAATGATATGCTGATTTCCTAATAACAATAGCAATTACTCTCTCTGACTTCACCAGTACTCTTAGCTCGATGCCTTTTGGATTATTAGGCAGCATTTTTCAATCATGGAGAAATTTGAAAATACCCTTTAAGTTCGAACAGGCGGTGGACACGACTTTCCGTAGTTACTGCAGTTTGGGAAATTCAGTTTTATATGAGCAGTGGATTCCCCTCGTCCCATTTGAACAATGTCCAAACCTCCTTTCCTTCAAAGGCTGGCATTTCTAGAATGAAATGATTAATATCAGTGACAAACTGCATGTCAGGAATGCTGCAAAGGGTGGTTTAGATTCGTGAGCTCAAATTTAAATATTCTCTGTTCCCGCTCTGGGTGGATTTGGTTGGTGTTGATGAGTTTTCCTCCCAGATAGTCCTGTAATGAAGGCATTAGTGTAAAACCCTCTAGGACAGTGGCTATAAAAGTGTGTCAGTAATAACTGTGGAATTATAAGGATTAAGGAATGTTCAGTCATTGCATTCCCAAAGTTCACGCTATAATTAAGAGGTGGGGGGGAAAAAAAGGACTCCCAATTATATCAGTTCGGCCAAAAATCCCCACTTGTGGTTAGACTTTTTGCTTCAATACACAGTGTTTTTTTGCTGTGTAATTTGTTGGCGTTTAAGGTTATCTGAAGAGTACACCCATTTTTTCTTTATTAATATGCTGATTGTGTATTATAAAACCATTTTGCTCCAGGTTAAATGAAGACCATTGGTATGTAGTCAAAACTACGTGTAGGTTCTCATTTGTTTCCAGTGCATTATTTTTTCCTCTTTGCAAGGACATAAACTTTGTCAGCAGGGAAATATTTTTCTGGAAATAATGTAATTGGGGGGAAAAAGGCTCTTTCTTGTGGGAGGCAGCAGGTGGCTGCTGGTGCCTGTGTCCCCAGGCGACACGGGATGGGATCACAGCGTACAGGTGATGTACTGTAGCTCCTACAATTATCCTGAACACATAAATGTGTCATTCAACAAGATAACAAGAATTATAGCATTATAATAACAAGAATTAGCTTCCTTGAAGCTCTGTGGAGCTGTTATTTGCTCCAAATGCTCTTTTCACTTGAAATTTCTGTACTTTTCTTAGATCTCTTTTTCTTTTTAATATGCAGTTAATCTTGCATCCCTCTCTGTGTTTAGTTAATGCAAGTTGCATGGTTCTTCTGTGCTAATTCATCACAGCTGGGCTGCATCATGTGTGTTAATTAGAAACTAATGTCAAAATGCAGAACAGAAAAAAATCCATTCCTAATAAAGTAAGATCTTCTGAAGTATCTGGGCAGTTAAAAGCAGAAATCTGAAAACAAATGTTGATATTCATAAAGAATAAACCATTAAAATACCATATTTATATCGGAATCTGAATAATTTAAAAACATGAGCAATTTGGTTCCTATTTAATAAAGAACAAAGGCATCTTTTTTTGACAAGCTTATAAATAAGTTCTAAATGCCCATGGCTGTATGTCTATCTTGTAGATCAAAAGAGTCACAACAAGGTTTTATACAATTATGTATTTATATATGTATTGTATACATAATATACTACGTGTATTATTGCAAAACTTCCTGTTTAAATATGTAAGTGCAAGATTTGCAATGATGCATGTAGTATATTAAACAGTTATATAAAGCTTGTATTAAACAATTGCTCTCCCTGGGTGAGAGACCTTGGTTGGAGAATTTGCCTTTTCAACATCCAATTTTTTTTTTTTTTCCCCTAAGGTGCAAACACCCTACTGTGATAATGAGAAAGTACTTCTGGGATTTTGAAGTCTTAAAACATTAATGATTAATCTAGAATTTGAGCCTTCATCATGAAAGATGCTATTTGTCTGCAAGGTGTTCTTACAGTTATTTTACCTTGTTGTTATTATATTAAAACCATTCATTACTCTGATTATTCTTAGGATATAGTTTGAATTGACCTTGTGTTCAGCTTTCTTCCACTGCTGTTTGTTTAAATGTCATGTTTTAAGGCTACATTGCATGTGTTTGAGAACATGTCGTTTAGAATCAGTTCACTGTCCTAATCAATATGGATTTTGCAAGAAAATATCAGTCTTGATTACAAAATTGTTTCTGCAAGTTTATGCAGATTGTGAAAATTGAGCCTCGGAGAGAGAGGTGGCTTACCCGTTCTTAGGCTTTCAAATCTAATCATATTTTTAGGCATGGCATTAAACATTGAAGGTTAGATATATCCCAAACTCTGGCCCCTTCCATTTGCAGTAATAATCCTCCTTGATTAAGACTTATAGTTAGATTATACTAGAGATCAGAAATCATTCCTCAGTAGAGTGACATTTATATCATTTTCTTCAAACAAGTAGGAATTATCACCATTCACATTCTAATGAATATGGTGGTTGTATCATATTACTTCTTTGAGCATTTCATCCTTGTCTGTAGTTTTAATTCCGTATGAAATAATATTTATGCCCTTATTTTAGAATACAGCAGTGTGAAGCACTACGGTCTGATCTGCAAAGTGTGAGGCTGCTGTTTCCTTTGCAGTATAATGTCATAACACAATTGTATGTGTAGTATTTGCAGTTCAAAATTATTTTTGGGGGAGATTTCACAAGTTTGAGACTCCAAATATTTGTAAAATAGAAATGCATGCTGTGAAAAAGTGTGCAAGGCTTTTGCTTATTAACTTAAAGGCCCACAGGTGACTTAGGATAGCTGAAGAGCTGCAGAGGCTCTTCTGAGAAAGCAGAGGAAATTTGCCTCTGTGTCTCTCTGAAGGAAGTTAAGTTAGATACTGGGAGGAAAAAAAGATGCTATAGAGAAGAAATAAATAAAACTAGATTTAATAGCATGTCCCATCAATTGCTTAGGTGGGAGGGGAACCAAATATTGTTTTTCTGTCATTCAGCTCAGATCTGCCCTAATGAGCTTGAGATAAAGCCATGGGAAGGGGAGAAATGAGCAGAAAAGGAGTCTTTACAGAAAAGAAAAATAGCCCCCCAAAAGGAGCGTGGGTGCTTTGGTGGTGAGGAGAGTTTTGCATTAATTTATGCTTTCCCCAGGCAGAAATGATGTGTTTTGAGTGGTATCACTATTCTGGTGTCATTATTAGCACATTTAAGCTCTCCTTGTGGCATGTCAATAAAGCTCCTATGGGATGGGATCACTATGGAAAGTGCTGCTGCCACATGGCAGCAAAGCCAGAACATCAAGTATGGATCAAGAATAACCTGGGTGACCTGCTACAATACAGAATTTGTGAATTGCTTAGAACAGTTAAAATGCACGGAAATGCTATGCTAACTCATTAGCTTGCCTAAAGTGTTTTTTTGTTTTTGTTCTCCATATAGCCCAAATATGGGCTATAAGATATGTTAAAGTTAATAATTTGCATTCAAAATGTATGATTTATTGTTAATAATTATTAGTGGTTCTCCATCTATTTAGCTCCTCATTTTGAGTATGAGGTGATGATTCAAGTCCTTTAAGTTCATATGTCTTTGTTTACCTTAACCGTTTATTTTTAAGTAGACAGGCTTTTTAGTCTTACAACATATTGAACACTTCTAAGTGGTTTGTAAAAACCTTCAGTTTAAATTCAAAATTACTGCTGTCAGGGTTCATAGGTAAATTCAGTAATTACATGTGTGTGTGTGTGTGTGTGTGTGTGTGTGTGTGTGTGTGTAAATAATTTGCCTCTGTGGTTCCTCAATGTATAGAGGATGTTCCTAGTAATTGCAGTTGTTCTGCTGAAGGTATTATCTAATAATAGGGAAGTACTTGTTTTTCCATTAGGCAATTGCACCCCTTAATTAAGCCCCCTTTCATCGTGAAGCATCCTATTTAAATCTTTTTGAATGTTGCGGAAACTATTTCTTAATGTATACATGACTTGTTTGGGAGGATGATTCACTTCCCTATAGTTTATTAATGATTTTCAAACAGGATAGCTCTGCAATTTCCCCAGTAGCACTCTTAGCTGGTAGACTCTTCTGATTTCATGGCATTTTCATCTTAAAGAGGCTGCTGCTCCACTAGAATAGTTGGTAGAGCCCTACTGACTTCAGTGGAGCTTCAACAACCCTCTCCAGCACTTATTTACATCGTGGAGGAGATCTAATGCCAAGAACTTGTAAGCCTTCATATGGCTTTCCATGCAAATCCATTCAGGACACTCTCCTAGTCATTAAAGAACTGTGTAAGCATAACTATTTTCCTATATATATATCTATATTTTTCAATTATTTTTTGTCCACTAGTGCTTTACAATTAAGGTGTGCTGGTCTTTGACTTTCTGACCATCATAGTTATTATATTTAGACAGATATATATGAAGTAACTGATTTAAACTGGAGAAAACTAAGTAGCAGCATTTTAATTTGAATTATTTTTTAATGCACTGAAAAAAAAAAAGAGATCCACAGAATAATGCTGAGCATAAAATTCTTCTGACTGCTCAGTCTGGTGTATGGACAAAAGCAAAACATTTTCCTAAAGCTAGACACCTACATATAGTTTTGTTTCTCTAACTAATTGACTTAGTTTTAGATGATTTTGACAATTCAGTGTTCTCTTTGGGCACGTATCAATACATGAGTGTGTAGGGTAGGCAAGTCAGTAATCGTACGTTAGGCCAGAGCCACCCTCGAGCTTAGGGGAAATGGGCAAATTTGTGGTGCAGTAGCTGTATAAAAAGAAAGATGGTAGCTAATAAAACATTAGAATCCAAAAACCCATCTATTTAGGCACCGTTAGAAGTTTCCTGGAGCAGAGGTGGTTTGCAGTGCAGGTGGCAGCGTCCCGCTACGCGCTCTACGTCAGCATCACTGCAGGGACCGTAGCTCAGCATCGTAACCTGCCAATGAGGCAGCCTGACATAAATACGAAAATATTGTGACATAAATACCCCATATACCATGAAACCATGGTCAGTTACACAATTTTCACATTCAGAGCTGTTCCCCTCAGAGCACAAGAGTTTTGATACCTTGAAATGGCCTAAGAAAAGGCAAATTGTCTTGCATGGGCACTGTGCTTATCTGATTTAAGTGCTGTTTAGTTCCCTGTCTAAGAGGCTAGCTCAATTTTTGCCCTTGCTATTTATTCACCCAGAGTGAGGAAAGCTATAAGAGATAAAAATCTTATAGAGCTGTTAACACTATTTTATTTCAGAATTGATGCACAAGTCTGCCGAACAGCATAGACACTTAATACACTCAATTTGCGAAGGAGATTTTAATCTTCGCAAGTACACACGTTTCTCCTTTCCATCACTGCTGCAGAGGGAGGAAAAAAAAATCAGCAAGATTGCTCAGAAAACCAGTAAATTTGTTTAGTGTCCATCTCTAGTCCCTCAGATGTACCGAGGCACATCTTGAAATTTGTTTAGGAGGTACCTGATAGTCGAGTGTATAACTTGCGTGCTACATTCAATAAATCATCCTCAGATGTAAGGCAAATAGCTTGAGAAAGCTGCAAAACGTTGTCGGCAGATCAGTGGTCCTGGCTTCAAACACAGCTTCCAAGAGGAGCTCGTGTTTGTGGAATGCCTGGGAGAGCTGGGGAGTGAGGTAAAGAGTATTTTCATCCTAACATGAGTTTCTTATGGGAATATATGAATGTGCTCATCCATTGCACCTGCCCAATAAAGTCTGTGCGGTGCACGAATTACAATTTTCTATTTCCCCTAATGTCTTCCATTGGACCAACAAACTGGAGAAAATACAGATTAGCTTCTAGACCTGGGGTTCAATGACTGATTTCAGTGACTGATTTCAGGCAAGAACCCAAGCTGATGGAGTGACTCGCAAAGCCAAAGCATCATAATCAACCTCAGCCTGCGGCTGTGCAATTGCTCTAGCCGCTGCAACATGTGGAAGGAAGGAGAAGTCCTTGGGTGGAGGTGGTGGCACATTGGGAAAGGGCTGATGTGACAGTGAGCTGCTGGGATTGTTCATCACTCCTGGCAAGGACTTGCATTGTTGAGACTGTGTGTGTGGAGACATTGAAATTAAGGAGGAAAGACATAGGTAATTAGCCAAGCCACCTAAAATCACATGAATGGGTATTCCGAGACAGACAAGAGGTCCATCTCCATGTCAGAGTATCAACAGCTGCATTAGCAAAGGGACTTTAAGACCAGTGAATTCTTTTACACAGCATGATGGATTTATTCCCTTGCAACTGGTTTCTATCACAAAAATAGAAGCATTGGAAGTATTCCTAAAATAACCTCAGTGAAGCATAATGGTTGGTGTTATCCTATGTGCCTTTTCTGATAGACGTATTCCCATCCTCTGATGATGAACTTATATTTACAGGTTGTCTTCCAACATTTTGTACATTTTATATACTTTTCAGCTTTAGCATTTTGTTCCGAGGTGTAAGTTGGAATGTACATTGTGCATAATGAAGGAAGTTGCATGGCTGGAAGTCTGACCTTTGCAAACTTAAGAAAGGCCTCTGGCAAATGATTTCTAATAAAAAGTGTCTCCAAATTCTCCAGGTTCCTGAGCCCAAGGCAAGCATCAGCACCATTAAATTATTGAAAGGCAAGGAACAAAACGTAGGCACACAGCAATATTGTTCGGGGACTGAAATGTAGTTGGAGAAAAAAAAGTTCTGTTAAATTGATTTTACTTGTGAGGTTTATTGTATGAATATTGCATTGCTAAAACACACATTTTCCACTCAGTATTCTTTCTATCTTTGCCTCTTTCAGTCATTTTACTATCTGCCTGCTATCTTTCTGTTGAATTTTGGCCTTTGAGAACCTTCCCTCCTCCTCCTAGCCTATGACATGGGAATGGTGCAAGCATTGCACCTACTACCGGCATTGTAGTAAAAGCCATGCAATTAGAGCTAAAACCTCTTATGTTGCGAGTGATCCATGGAACAGTTAGAAATATAGATGGAAAATGTCCCTTTATCTTGGATAAGTCTCTCTAAGGTCAGTGCCTAATGAGCCACTGCTTCCTTAAATATACCTGGAAATCTTTTGATTTCTGATCTGGAGCGTGGGCCTGGATTGATGCTGCCTAGCTGCAGCACAGGAAAAAAGGACCAAAAAGAGGGTTTCTTAAACTAAGACGCTGTGTACAACTCTAATGAATAGTGAAGGAGCTGCCATTCGGCTGTTTTCTCCGTATTGCAAGCTCTAGGGGTAAAGTTATTTAAATATCTGCAGGTTATGCAGTACTTAGCATTCCTGCTTCCTAGTGCGTGACTGGGGATCTTGCCTGGTACCCAAGTGCAAATAAATATAATCATCATCACTATCATCATGGATTTTCTGCTTAGCTTATCTCGGCCTCAGTGCTGAAATACGCTTGGAATTAAATGACTCGGGTAACAAATACGAAAAGTGGCTGTTAGGGCTGCAGCTGCTATTCACTTGTAATATTACTATTTAGGTTGCTCTTCTCATGCTGCATCACACGGTTTCTGTGAAGGAACAAGTTGTTATAGCTGCTGTTACACATATAACTCCAAAAAGCTTTTTTTGGAAATAATACAGATAAGCTAACATTCCATTTAAAACAACAACAGCAAAATCCAATGTTTATAACAGCACAAGAATGTTCATATTTATAATTTGCATTTTACTGGTGAGCAGTGGATAGAATTGATTTTGTGCTGGACTTGCTGCGTTTGCTGCACTATCTTCCCTCTTGCAGGGAGGAAAAAGCATTGTGATGGGAGCAGATATTGTTTCCAGAGAGGATTTGTTATACTGGTTGCCTTTTTCTTTTTAAAAAAGATGAAAATGTAAAGGCAATGGAAAGTTCAGTAGTGGGAAAAGAAACCTCTGTCTTTCTCGGAATAACCAGCAAAACTACCTCAAATAATAATACACAGGGCTGCCAGGGTGGGCTGGTTGATGTTGGCAATGAAAATGTCCCAAACACAACCCAGGGACCTGCTGAAGCCCTCCAGGTGTTCCAGGGATGATTAAAAACACATAATGAGTATCTACCTGGTGTAAGGGAGGCCCTCTCAGGAATGCGTCAAAGGTCTTTATGCTAAATGGTTTTATAATGGCCGGGGAAGAAATTATTTATTAGTTCATCAAACATAAAGGAATAGTTAACGAGAGCATTCATTAAAATATTGCAGCATGTAATTAGCAATATCTGCTTCTATCTCAGGGCAGTAGCTGAGTGCAACTGGTAGACCAACAAATATATATATATTTGTCTATATATATTAATTTATATATATATATAAATATTTATATATATATAAATATATATATAAATTAGATATATATATATATAGTAATACTAAAAGTTCTCAGTTTGAAGCATACAAGACTTTTAACAGGTATTAAACTCCTCCCTGTCTCAGTCTTCGGTTGGGATCAGTTCTTTGGGTAGATCTGTTGGCTGTCAAAGAGGAAAGCAATTAAAGCAGACTTTAGGTGGAACTCCTTGTGCTGACCACTAAAAAGCCCTAAATCATTGAATCCTAATATAAATTTAAAGAAGGACAATAGCAAGTGTGTAGAAAGTCCTTTCCTTCCAATTCTATGTTATGGAGGATATGCTAAATACACATTTCATGTAATTCTAATTTAACAAGTATAATAATTATTGTAGAAAATGTAATCAGTTTTATTAAGTAGCATTCTTGTTTTATTTCAGTGCACACTTGAATCCTCTGGTGGTGCTTATTTCTACTGTTAATAGAGTTAAAAAAAAAAAAAAAAAAAGAGTTCCTGAACAGATGTTGCACACCTGGATAATTAAGGGGATGTTTTGGTCTTTCTAAATGCTTTGCAGTCCCTCTTGAAAACACACCAAAACATACGAATCGGTGCTTTGCTAAACCAGGGCTTATGTCAGTTGATTAGATTTTGCAAATATCCTGAATTGCTTAAGAGTCAACATACTTAGGAATATAAACATAGCATAAATCAATAACGTGGATTATTAGAAAGTATGGTGCATCCTAATATAGTTACTACCATTAGGGGAAAAATGGTTCAAGGTAATTAGAAATTCACAAAGATTACATATAATGAATGTTATCTGCTTAGAACTCATTAACGATGATGCTTTAGATTTGCTACTTTCTTGTACTACTGACTAGAGCTTTCATTTTTTTTCTTAAAGTAACATCTGAGATCACCTAAATTTTAAGTCCTGTTCTAAATTTGTAAAGGCTATGTTCAGCACTTTTTTTCTGACTGTTTCTGACCTAGAGCAAAGTCTTTCAGTGGGATTTTCTTCCAACATCTTCCTCTTTTGGCTGTGGTCCTGATCCCTTCCCTTGTGGTTTTCTTGTTTTCTCTTTAAAGACTGTGGTTATTTATTTATTTATCTTATTGTGGAAGGGAACATGCACCCTAACTGCAGCACTGTCACAGGGTCATAATAGTCTGTCTGCTTCATGGGGTTAAAGAAGACACAGTCCCTATAGCGAGATTTTATAGATGCCCCTTGTGATGGGTTTTGATTACCCATTCACAGTACTAGGCACAACGTGCAAAACTGTAAATTAGTTAATTTGCAGCATTTTAGAAATAAATTCATTATTTTAAGGTTGTGCTTAGAGTCAGGGCTATAACAAGAAAAAAAAAGAAAAAAAGAAAAGATGGATAGTGAAGAATTTATCTCAGTGGTAGCGTATAGGGAACACAAGCTGAAGTGCTTTTCATAAAGCCATATATATGTATACACACACACACACACACACATATATATATATATATGGGTGGAATAAGCACATCTTGTGCATCCGTCTACGGGGAATAAATGGGGCGATCTGCACCCAATGGAAAAATTCTCCCTGATCCCAGAATCTTTGCAGAACTCAAATTAATTTAGGAAGGTATTAACTTTGTTTCAGAGATGGATGGGATTAAGAGGTCATAATGGAAAGTAACGGAGTAGAAGATGGCTTAAACCTGACACACCAATCAGCTGTTTTCATAGATTCTTAAGCAAGAAGTGCCATTATAAACATCTTGCCTGACCTCCTGAGTATTGTGAGGCAGGAAATTTAATCCATGATTCCTGCATTAGAGGAAACTGTTCTGCTCTGTTTCATAAAATGGTTGTCTTGTTTGTTTTGCTAGGCAATATTTTACTTTCCCGGCGTGTAGAATATCAGCCATTAGAAAGCGCATCTTGGCTCCGTTCTCCGTAGATTTGTTTTAAATGTTTTGATATATTGATTATGAGATATACTGTATAAATAAAGGCTTCATGCAACAAAGCTACTGAAAACAGCATAGTCACTGCAGATCCTATTTCCATCACAGCCCTTCTGCCCTTGTCTTTATTCTTTCTTCCATTGGAGGTTAATGCAAGCAGTTTTTTTTTTTTTTTGAGCAAGACTCGCATTCCATCTGAAGCTCTCCCATGCCTGGTGGTACATCCAACATGAGGTTCTCGCCATGTCAAAATGATCCTGAGGGGGACATCACCATTATTAATGAGGGTTTGTCACCAGAAGAAGGGAGGGGGGAATAAATAAAAAGGAAATATGTGTAGATGAAATCGGATACAACTTACTCATGAAATAAATTAATTTTTAGGAAAGATGCTTCCAGCTTAGGAAGGTGGAGGTATGAGGTCAAGGTCCAGGCCAAAAAGTATGTCTGAGGGTAAAGTCATACTATATATTTTTAAGTGTTAAAAATAGTCTGAATTTTCTCTGAAAATAGAAATGCAATCAGAATTGCTGTTTTGCGGGTACATCAAAATAGAGCTTGAGTCTTTAACATCTGTTTCAAGTGATCGGGCTGCTTGGGAGCCTGTGCGGGTTTGAAGTAGCACTGCCTCCTGTGACTCTGTAAACTAGGCTCCTTAAGTGCTGTGCTTAAACATACTCTTTTATATAATCTGGCTTGTGCTATCCAAAGTCATAGAGATACGTTATTTGGTGGTATCATTGTATCTTAATAAGTAATGTGCAAAAACTGGATTACCCGTCACATGGGAAGATTAGCAGAAGAGATCTTAGAGTATTCTGAGTGTTTGTTTTATTTTCTGTTTTAAAATATGTTTTACAAAGTTGGAAAATACCTTGAATGTAAGTTTTGAGGTCTTAAAGGTTCATTTTGAAGGGGAGTTTTGAAGCATGTGGTCATAAATATGATGACTGACTTTACACAAAGGAATTCTGGTCTTAGTATCAAAGGGAACAAAATGAGAAGTGTCTGATTGCTGTGTTGCATGCCTATATTACTAACATGACCAATTAAAGTTAATGGTGTGGCAAAGCCAATGATGAAAAGGAAAAGATTCTGTCCAACTTTCCAAATCTGAATATATAAATTTAGCAGAACAATTATGCTGAATTCTACTCTGCTGCAAACACTTGAAAATGCAAACGTTAAAAACAAACAAACCCCTAAAAACTGTCAAGAGTGACTCCGTTTTAGAAGAGATTATATTTCAACATAAAGGCCCAGCAAGTGGGAGTAAAAAAAAACATTGCTGAATGGGTTCCTACAGATATTGGATTGCTTAAGGGCTCAAATGCAAACCAGGTGCTGGGTTCGCTGTGTTGCATTTTCCAGAGAGCACTGGAAATTTGTATATCAGGTGTGAAAATAAGCAAAGTAAGCTGGTTTCTTAACCAGGTGCACATTAAAGGTGCACATAGGTATGGCATAGTTAGCACTCAGAAAGTAGTCTTAGATTGCTGAGTACTTTGGGTTTTACAGGTGGACTTGATGATCTTTAAGGTCTTCTCCAACCATAATGATTCTGTGGTTCTGTGAATCTATATGATTCTGGCCAAAGAGGATTTGTTCTGGCCCTAGTAGGAGGCTGGTAGCCGATTATGAATCTGGTGGCTCCAAGCCAAGGCGGCGCAGTTGAGCAGGTCACTAATGGCCAGGGTCATTTCTGTTGGTCCTTTGCAGTAGGTTCTCACCCTGCAGAGCCATTAAGAGGAGAAGGCACTTAAAGAAGTGGGGGAGCTCTCCCAAAGCAAGCTGGAGATGCCCCAAACGTCAGGGCAGAAGAGGTCAGGAAAAAGTAAGCACTGCTGACACCGTGTGATGCTCAAGGACATGCACCATGTTTCTTTTGCTGGCTAGAGGCTCCAGGTGACTTAAAGATGTATTTCTTTTGATCTCTATCCTATGAGCATTGCCTGAGGCCTTCAAAAGTGATGTTTTGGCCATGTCTTGGCAGCGCTATCAGTACTTAAAGCTTATGTCCATGAATTATGAGAATCAATCTCTCTGAACACATTTTAAATTGATCTTTGATTGGACCATGTAGCTTTTGGATAAGGTGCCCTGGTATTAGTCAATTGGACTTGGAAACGTGATGACTCAAAATAAAATTGAAAGATGATCTATATTGAGCAGCTGCAGTCTGCCATATCATTTTTTTTTCTCTATTTTTCTTTCTTTTTTTAATTGTTTGTTTTGGTGTGCAGTCCTGTTTATAAGTTCTTGCTGTGACTGCTAATGTCTGTGCCCAGGGCTGTGTGTCCTGAATTCCTAGCTCAGGCGTTCATGTTAACGATGCGTGGCCTATAATGTTGCTTTAATCCTGGCTTCAAATTACTCAGAAACTGTAACACAAAATGTGTTTATATCCTCGGTTTGTTAGAACTTAGATACTCTCTCACACTTGCACGGGGCTGACTGCTAGTTGGAAGCAACTCATTTTCTTACACTGGTTTTCAGTTCTGGTTGAAGTTAATAACTGGCTTGAAATTACCATGAAGGGTGGTGGACAGGCAAAGGTTGAAAGGAGGGGACTAATTTAGTCCAGGTAGGACTGAATCTCCGAAGTCCTATAGAAAGTTCTTGCAGATGGAGCCATCGAGACGCTCAGGATGTCCGTGTTGGATGTGTCTAGAGGCCAGAATGGCTCAGACATCATGAAATAAAGACAAGTGTTGTCTACAGCAGGCCAAATCTTTTCCTTGATTTCAGGAGAACTTGCATGGCCTTTGCAAGAGATATGAAATGCTTTATGTGTAATTAGTCACCTTGCTTAGCTGTAAAACAAGCATCAGTATTGATAAGGGTATGGAAGTGTTGAAACCTTGCCGACGTATCTCAGATGTTCTTTCTGCACTACTTATGCTTCCAGCAAAGAGATGTTTAATCTAATAATCCATTAATTTCCTATCTTATTAACAAGCAAAGCTAATATCTCTTAGACATGTCAAGTATCTTCTGGTCTTGGTGTCTCTTTCACATGGGGTTTTATGACCAAACCTCATTCCTCAATTCAGCAGATTTTCCCCTATAATTAAATTTGCATGGCTAAATTATAACTAGCCATTTCCCCTTATTCCCTGCCAAAGAAGATTTGTAATGGGAAAACTGACAAGTCAGGACACTTATAAATTTATATCTGAGAGCCCTATTGTGTCAGCTTCTTCAGGGGACTCTTAATGCGATTGCCTTGTCAGCAGCATCAATAATAGAGGGCGAAGATCAATCTGTAATGAAGGGAGATGAGATAATTTTTCTAAGTGTGGAACTGTGATTCTTCCCTGGTGACTGGGAGCTGCAGTTACGGTGATCGTGCTGTACGTTGCTCTTCGAACACCTTGTGGAGCAATAGGCACCTTGCTTGCAGTAGGCAGCAATAAATAAAATTAAACCGCCATAGCAACACATAGCTTGTGAGGGTTTGCAATGAGGAGGTCATATCTTGGAGGTTTAAGAGGTAATTTAGAGCACCAAACACAGCATTTTGTCTTTTGTTTCTTTATTAAGTCTTGGTGTATTTTTTGCCCGTGCAAAGAAAGTAATTCATATAGAGAGCTGCAGGTGGAAGGGGGAAAAGCAAGAGGGCTGGCTGCACCATATGATGGAGGCAAAGGTGTCCTTGCTATAGCGGCCGTGTCCATGGCTCTTCTGCAGATCTTGCAGGTCATGGGAGGAGACCAATGTAGGGCTCTGCCACAGGGAAAAGCTCCTGAACCTTTCCCTGCCACAGTGCATGGAAGGAGGAATATGCTGTGTTGCTCAGATAATTTCTAGCCTTCAAGCCACTTAGTCTGCTCCGGTGAAGATCTTCTTCCATGCAGAGATCTGGGGAATTTCATTTTCAGCACATCAGCGAGGGCTGTAGAGGCTCACCAAGGCACTCTGGTTCTCTAGTGCTCCTTCTCAGCTCAGTTCTCGAGAGCCCTTCTCCAGTTCTTGTCCCCTATCGGATCAGCCTGCTTATATAAACCATAAAATCTCAGGGAAATTAATCAGGCACTTAAAAACATAGTGTTGCAATTTGAATTCATGAGACATTCTCAATCCTTTTTTATTGCATTTTTTTTTCCATTTTTTTCTTATTGTGATAACATACAGCATCTTTAATAATGTCGGTATCTTGTGGTTTTCAATTACACTACGTCTTATTCTGAAGAATTCCACAGTTTCACGAACCACTGATTGGGAGAAATCCTTCAGTGCCCCTGAAAGCTGAAGCATGTGAGTTTCCTTTGGAAAAGCAAGCAAGGAGGCAGAGTGACAAAAGAAGATACAATCACCTGCTCCTCCCCATCCTCTAGCATGAAGCAGTGGGTGCTCCAGGGATAAGAAGAGTTTTGATCCTGGGAGAGAGCCAGCCA
The DNA here is from genome assembly GCA_013398315.1 of Nothoprocta pentlandii. Lineage (NCBI taxonomy): Eukaryota > Metazoa > Chordata > Aves > Tinamiformes > Tinamidae > Nothoprocta > Nothoprocta pentlandii. Next base: position 1,141,655 of record VZSG01000104.1, read on the forward strand.
GCTGGCACACATGACATCCAAGGCAAATAAGTGCTTTTCTTTAAAACAGTTTTTTTTTTTTAATCTCTTGCAATTTTTGCCCCAGTGAAGTCTTCCCCAGCAGCTGCAGTTCTGCTGCGGGTTGCGGTCTGTCCCATCTTTGGCTTCCTGTTTTCAAAAGGACCACGAAAAGTGATTTAGAAAGGCAACTTTTTCCAAAGGTTTTCTAAAGTGTCGATGGAGGCTGAACTTTGAGCCTTGCTTGTCTGCTCACCATTTTCTGCCCGAGCCTGTTACAAACACATGTTCCCAAGCAGGAATTCGGCAAGTCCTTGCACATGCACCATGTCCCAGGGGAGCAGCACCCTGTGTGCTGCAGAAACCATTGGGAATCGCCTGATGCAGAGGATTTTGGACAAAATTAATTTCTTACTGAATATGTAGAATATTCAAAACTGTTGTCGTTGAAGCAGAATATCGCAGCGAGACCTGTAGCTTGGAGTGAGGGACGGCAGTAATGAAAGCGTTGTGAGCCTTCCCCACACCCGCTTCACTGAGCGAACAGTTACCCAGGGCACCTTGGAAAGCAATAAAAGCAAATTAGCTGAAGAAATTGTTCTTACAGCGTGTGGTACAATTTTTCCTTCAGTAGTGTGCCTGTGCAAGGGAGGAAAGGATGGCTGGAAATATTGTTAGTCCTCTGCTTTAGCAAACGGGGAGGAAGATGAGGGGTCTGCTTATCAGCGGGTGCATGTGAAAGCAAGCTGCTGCTTCCCCTCACCGTATTTGGTTCTTTTTCCACTCAAAAGATGTATTTGCTTTTCCATATCCCAAAAGTATTCATAAGAAAAAGGCTGGTCATCTATGCAGCTTAGATGCTTGGACTGTGATTAAATTCCGGTTATTAAAAAGGTTAAAAGACTCACAGAGGTCGTGTTATCTGGTAGGAACGTCTCCGCTAACACCTCTTGTGCTGGGCTTCATGCTCCATTTACCTGCTGCGCAGCAGCTGTGGTGGTGCTGAGGCCTTCCCAGCAGCAAGGATAAGCCAGGAGCAATGATCTCCCGCCGTAATTAGTGGCCTAGAGATGAACAAGAGGTTAATTGTCCAAACCAGCAATAATGCCGTGTGATAAATGGCGTTGTCGTGTGCTGCCCACACCCTCAGGCTTAGCCGTGTGAAGCCACTGCAGGCCTCGGTGCTCACTCGGGCTTTGCAGGCCTCACTCGCACTTTGGACTTAGCATCTGTTTGTGAAAACTCTTATTGTGCGGGTCAAGGTGCATGTCTCCCATCTCACCCTGAATTTTGACCATAAAGAAGCCATCACCTCTATAAACCCTGACAGACGTAGCAGTGCTGGTAGCAACAAGTCAAATTTGGTCAGACCTCAACTTGCCCCAAAATGGTTCTGTGTGCTTCTGGGATTACTAAATCCATTGGCTTCCTTTCACTTGATTGTCTGGATTAAAAGGCATGGCTTCAGGAGAAGGATGTAGTATAGGCGGAGATAGTCAACCAGTTTTTACTGATTTTTGTTTTCTGCATTTTTTCCTCCAAAGAATTTACTTCTTGTGTGAAAAAGGATTTTTACAAGGGATTTTTTCTAAAACATTTTGGAAGAAAGTCAAGAGCTTTCAATAGTGCATCAAGCTTTGTTTTCTTTTCAGAAAGCGTGTCTACTCTCTTAAGCTTTTATTAAAATCATAAATATGAAGAAAAAAATACTTGAAAAATCACATTTGAGAAAATATCTTCCTGTGTATTTACCAAAATTCAAATTCTTGAAAGTTACTACTCCAGCACAAGGTTCTCTTACTTGAGAAATTTCCACTTGGAGAATTAGTTCAGCAATTCTTTTTTTTAATTATTATTATTATTATTATTATTATTATTATTATTATTATTATTTTGTTTCCCCCGTCAAAAGGTCATTTGGTTGGGACTGTAGTGTTTGTAGAAGGGTGTTCTCAGCGTCAAAGCAGGTCGGTACAGAGAGGCAACATGTTCTTAGGTGTGGAAAGAGCTGAAAACGCAGCGTACAAAACGGGCTGTTAAAAGTTTCATTGCAGTCAAGGGTGGCAGCGATAGCAGAGCGATGTTTAACTATCTGATCGTGCTGCTCACATAAACCCCCTTGTCAAGAGTTTTCCATAACACAGCCTGATGTGTGCCCAGTCCTTACACAGTGACAGCTTGTCATGGGCGTTACGTTTGTTCCCGACACCGTGGATTAAGAGCCAACAAGATTTCTTAGCACCAAACTGCCTTTGATTACACGGGACGCTTTTTCACAGTCATGCATAATTTAAAAAATGGCTTAATTTTAGAAGCTGGCTTTTTGGAGAAAGGGAGCTTGCGGAGGGGATGGGCGCTGCTTTGCAGGTTAGCACAAAATGTCAATTTTAGAGGCACTAATGGATGGTCATGGGGGTGTGTGAGGTGTTTAATGGTTTGGGATTTACCTGAATTTTGTATTGTGGACCAATAGGATTGTATGTATCACGTACTCAAATTCGTGTTCTCTTTTAACTGTGTCATTGACACCTCTGTTTTAGGTATCTATACCTAAACAAGGCACAGTAAGATACGCAGAGACTCTAGCTTTGAAATTCTCTGTTTACTTCTGAAAATGAATCATTTTGATTATATTTTAGGTAACTATATGTGCTAAAAACAAACAAACAAACCAAGAAAACTTAGAGCACACGTAGCATCTAAAAGTAATGAATAGAAATATTGGCATTTCTGAGATCTCAGCTCTTCCCTGTGCATCCCTCCAGTAGGACTCTTGCCCAAAATAATTCAAAACCAGACACTTCATTATTTGCATAAGTTTCATAGTTTCATACTCCATATATAACTGGAAAACATGAGTGTTAACTGCATTTGGGTGATATTGCATTTGATTTGGAATTGATAAGATGAAATAAGAGTCCTGTTATTTGTTGTGATAGTCAAAAGAAAAAGTACTAAATTCAACTGCGTTGAAGAAGGAAAGAGAAAACATTTGTTGCACCCGTGGCTCGAAGGGAAGGATGACGAGTCGTGGCCCAATGAGCTTAACTTCTTTAGATGACTGAGCATAAAATACCTTAATGTAAGCACTGGAGAGGAGAGGGCATCTTGGTTTTTTTCTTTGTCTCTGTGGCATTTTGGGAAGAATATAGCTCTGTTGTCCTATTGCTGGAAGAATTTTGTACTTAGATCATCTTCTGATAAAACATTCATGGGCATGGCAAGCATTTGTCACTTATTGTTTGCTTTTCTGTATTTTGTGTATTTATTCTCTGTCAGTATTTCCACGAGGGGCGATGAATGCAGTGGGGTACTTTGCTGAAGATATATTCCTAATTGCGTACACTGAGCTGGAGGCACCCACGGAAGCTCAAAGAACTGTCAGGCATAAATAAGAGTTCTTCTAGTTGGCATTCAGCACAGTTCTTGTTGGGAGAATAAAGGTTGACCTTGGTTTTATGGGAGTTTCTCCTCTGGTCAGAGACTAGTTGTTGCAAAGCGCTCTCTTCTCTGCAGATATCTCATCCATTGATCTGACAATTATTGCCCATCAAAGCAGGAATATGCAATTAAATATTATAATTCCTTCTTTTAGTTTTTATACGTGGGAAAATCTACTTGTCTTTTTTAGCAAGAAAAGGCATAATCATGCATCTTATGAATGTCTTTGAATGTATAGATTGATTTTCTTCTGCAGGTGAAATGTCTGATTTCTCAAAAATTAAAATTTGTAAAAAGAAATAGAGCTTTTATTTTATGTCAAGAGAACTCTTAAATATTTATTGGAAATAAGAACGAAACCCTCAAAATCTGCTAAGTGAAAAATAATACTCCTGCCATATCAATTGTATAGAAAGTTACCATGTGGGAAATGAAAAGTAATGTCTCCATTTTGATTTGCTTTAAAAAATATGAATAGTTTTCTTCTCTCCTGAGTGATTTTATTGGCAATATGTTTATCACAATAGTATGGCTCAATTCATGCCTGCCCTCAAGCAGTGTATGGCACAGCAGCTATCCGATGTGCAACTCGGTGATCTCCCAGGGATATTATTACCGTGAGGTATTTGCTCACAGCTAATGCTAACATAGAAGGTCACGTAAAACATTAGGTGATAAATAAAAGAGATTTATTCTAAAAAAAAAAAAAAAACAAAAAAACAAAGATGGGCTCCAAAAAAAACACAGCAATATTTTTCAATGAAGGCTTATTTTTAGCTAGTTTTCATTACATGACTATTATCTGTTGTCCTGTATCAAAAATTTAAAATTTACATAAAATGTTATTTTACATCCAATAATGTCTTAAATAAAAACTGTACTTTTTTCATTTTTAATAGCTTACTGAAAATGAAGAACAGTAAGAATGACTTGGACTTGTTCTCAGTAATGATAAATGACGTTACTTTTACGGTTTTAAATTTTCTGATTATTTAAAAACCTATTCTTATCATTACACTGGAAGACATAAGATGGTCAGCTAATGTATAGCATGTAACTAAAGACAGCAGAGTTTTGCTTGCATTTATTCAAAAGCAAATGCAACCTCTGACAATAATTCTGCAAGTATATTTTCAAAAACCATAAAAATGTATTTTGGATATAATTTCCAGTTGCATTAGTGGTTTGGAACAGAAGGGACGTGGAAAGCAATGTGTAATATGATAGAGTGAAGTCATTAAGGATTTGTTTATACAAAGTCTTGGTGACCTTTTTGGCTGTATCTACAGACCTATGAGGAGCAGCGTGGCCCATCAAGGTGAGACCCATGGGCTCTTATCCTGGGTCATAGCAGGATGTGGTTCTCTTTGTAACTGGAAAAGCAAAACAACAACACTAGTGTCATTTAATTTTTGCACATCTGAGTTTTCAAATGCGTGACAGGGACAAGAAAGGACTTTGGGGTTAACTTCCTAAGACTGGTCAGTCTTGCTTTCCCAGCTAGCACCAACGATGGTAGGTTGGCTTGTAACTCTTTTGGAGTGGTGTCTATCACTTTTGCTTAGTTTTATCAGGGAAAAAAAAAGTGTGTGTGTGTGTGTGTGTGTGTGTGTGTATTTGTGTGTATATATATGTGATACATCTGTGTGTATATATATGTGTGTATATGTATGTATATGTGTGCATGTATACACACACATATACACACACACACACAGATGTATCAGTTATTCCATTCATTAGAAGAAATCTTTAGAAATGAACCTGCTTGTGTGGCATTAGTTTGAGTTACATCACCTTGTGGCTTGAAATAATGTTACTGAGTCACAAGGAGAAGGAGTCCAGCAGCTCTGGAGCTGAAAAGTTCATCTGTGCTTATACCTTTCCCTATTTTAGATGGTAGATCACTGAAGATCTTGATATGTTATTGCCAGAGTGTTTTTCTCCTATTAGTACAATACTGAGATTTAATTAAAATATATTATTTTACTTATCAATAACAAAAGATATGAGTACAATATATCATAAAATATATCTATATGATGTGTTGCTTCCTCAGCTCTGAAGGACAATAGGGAAAGTTACAGGAAAAAAAAAAAAGAGAATACATTAATAGATATGCTTCTCATGGCCTTAGTTCATCTATTTAATTCAAAGACACTTTTAATTTGGTGAGATCAATTCTGGGTACCTTTGCAAATAGTATATAGGGTGCAGGTCTCCTAATAAAATAGAAAAATGTCTTTAGAAAGGAGCTTAAGTGACAGTGAAGCTTGGTTGCAGTATCTTGGATGATGGTGATAATACCTTATACTGCTTTTTTACTTCTAGGTCACCACTCCAATCCAGTTTAGGTCCTAAATGACACAAAGTCATTATTGTCTCATGAATGGCATGAAATGACAGTCGAAATGTTAAGTACCCCATTTTACAGTGAATTCATGAAAAAAATCTTTGTGTGAATTTTCTGTATGACCAGTGAGTGGCTCGTTATATCACTGTTCACCCATAAGCCCTAATTTCATAACATATAATAAAAGGCATCACCTGTCAAGGATCTGTCAATATCTCATGGAGAACCAGCCATGATTATTTGAAAGCCTGTAGTTTGTATAATGGACTGAACCATTTGTTTGCATCCAATCTATATATCTTTCTGTTGTCATTTATGTTAACAGAAAATACATTCTCCCCTTGATCAGTCTACTCTGGAGCTTGTTAAACATAGTGGATAAATAATTAAATCCAAATAATATTTCTTTGTATCTTCTGTTACTATTTGCACAGGGGAACCTGTGCCACACTGGGATGAAAATGAGTAAGACATTTTGCATAAAGTAGAAAGAGCCCATGAAGTTTTGCTTTCCCTGTTTCTTTCCTTATTCCTTTTTTCTTTTTTTGACCTATCATGTCTGTAAAGTAATTTTTAATAGGATTATGCTCCCAAGTCTTACTTTTCCAATTTCCGTCCCTCTTAGCACCATTTCTGCAAAAGCTTGCACTGGTGTGGCTAGAGCAATTGGTTTTATAGACAGCATGCATTTTCCTATCCAAAGTGCAAGCAAGGATGAAAATGGAGAGCTATTTAAAAGTCCTGTTCCAAATTCAGGTGATGAATTTGACATTGCTGTTGGAAAGGAGGGAGATTTGAGATAAGAAGTTACCTGCTTGTCATATAGAACAAAAGCTTTTAATGTAGTGGGCAAAATCTCTGTGCAAAATGAGCCCTTGGAAATTGCTTATGAATTCAATTGTGCATGCAAAATAAGGTAGAAGTCTGCGTTTTGACAACTAGGCATCTAAGTAGTTTCTGTAGGACACAAACTACTATGAGCACCCAAAAGCATGTTTTTGCAAGTGTGCATGCTGCAAGCAGGAAGGAGGATATGTGGGCTCTCGCTTCAAGAAAGTGCACAGGAACAAGAGCAATGAATCTTGGTTTTATGCTGTTGAGGTCGGTTGCTTGGCTTTGAAAACTTGCATGAGTATAGACCTTTAGATAAGCAGTAAAAGTGGAAAGCTAGATTTTCTGCCTGGCAGTGACAAGAAATAAGTAGTTAATAACAAGAGGAGGGCCTATTTAAAGCAAAATACTCAACTAAGCACATTTCTGCTTAGTTTCCCTTTTACAAAAGAGAAACAGAAGCAAGTGTTAGGATTCTGTGATATTGTTATTTCACTTTCTGCTTCCAGCTTGTCCAGAACTATTAGAAGGTCATCTGATAAACTGCTCTGCAGGGCAAGGAGCTTCCCTTATGTTCATTGCAATAGCAGCAAAGCACTAATCGAGGCAGGAGTCGATGGGTTTCCTGCTGTGCATGTTATCCTGGATGCTCTCATGCAAGCAACCCTCAGACCAGCCTTGGTTCTAGGGAATATTTAAAGGGTTTGCTGGGTCACGGAGCTCATTCACCCTGTTCAAAATGTGAAAGTGACCTTTCCTAAAAGCCCATCAGAACTACCTGCCTATCCAGGCCAACTGCCTGTCTCATTAAGGAGAAGCAAATAAAAGGAGTTGAGATTGGCTTGGAAAATCTGTCAGGGTGGAATGCGCTGATATAGACCAACTATCCAGGAACCTCTTGCAATTCTCTGCTGTTTCTTTGGAAAAGGACAGGGTTTTTTTTGTTGGTTTTCTTTTGTTTTTATCTTGGACAGCTTCTTCTGAAAGTTCTTATATATATATATATTATATAGAAAAAATATTTAATGTATATGCACATATATATCACAGAATGGTTAAGGTTGGAAAGACCTGGATCAAACACCCCCCACTCCTCCTAACTGGGACAACCAAAAAAGCTCATTAGCTCCACCTGGCTAGAGGCTCTCACCAAAATTAAGCTCTGAAGTTGTCTTTACCTAGCTCCCCTTTCCTCTCTCTGTCTCTCACTATATATATGTATATATATATATATTTCTCAAAGAGTAGAAGTAAAGGCAGCAGTTGAAGCAATTTCCAAGAGAAAAAAAAAAAAAAAAAAAAAAAAAGCAAGAGGAGGATGATTTACTGTGAGCTTAAATGAGAAATAGACTCCCAGTTTCATAAATTCAGAGTAAGTGCTGGTCCATCCTCCCCACTTGATGTCCTCTGCTGAGTGGCTCTGAGTCCAGCCCTTGGGCAGGCAGCTCGGGTTGCACGGAGGTTCCTTAATCATAGCGGGCAGGCTGGCGGGGAAGGCAGCAAAAGCCACCGCGGCTTAGTGAGCTGCTGGCTCAGAATCCCTTGCAGTTCTGAGCTGAGAGCTTGCACTAGAAATGGCAAAAATCCTGCCATCCGCATGGTCAAATATGAAGCTTATTAGTCCCACACAGAGGTTTGGGACAGATCCTTGCATGTGTGTGTACAGAACGGGGGAATATTTTGACTATAAAATAGATGTACTGCAGGACAAGAGCAAGGAGAAAACTGTGGAGAGGCCTCCAAGTTATGTTTAACCCATGAATTGCCAATCTCAAAGTCTCCTGGTAAGCCAAATTTCTTTGAAACTTCAAAGTAAAGATTGTTGAAGAGGTTTGATTCAGAGCTCTGCATCAGAGGGAATGTGACAGTTTGGCTTGGTAATGTTCTCCAGAATATTTTTCAAAGTATTGGAGACTAGTTTGCCTAAAGATATGAATAGCAAATGGGTAATACTCTAATAATATTGAGATGCTGTGCCAAATCTTAGGCGGAAAAAAAAAAAAAAAGGCAGAATGAGACAGAGAACTTCTGTAATATAGATAAATAGAACAAAATGAGATCTACATGAGAAGCTTTATTAAATTTGGAATTGGCTGCTGGACCAGAAAGATAGAGCTAAGTAAAAGCACGAAGTTAACTAAGGGAAAAATGAGTTTGAAGCACGAATAGAACTCAAATTCATCTTTGCCAGAAACCCAGGAAGCTTTTTGTGACCTTGAGATCTATTGTCTATTCCATTCACATGCAAGTCGCAGGCAAGCGCTGGAGGAGCTTCTGCAAAAGGCAGCTGCTGATTTTGTGCTGGTGCCTTTAACGTGGAGCTGCCACAGAGAGTGTGCTGCCACTTATGGTGAGTCCATAACCCAGTCTGCTGAGAAGCTGCATAAACTAGGCTGGGTCGCAGGCTCCGGGCGCTGACGTGTTTCTGATCTCTGCTTCTGCACGGTGCGTGGTGGAGACCAGAGACACACATCTATGTCCTGCTTGCTGAGTTTCCCTCTTTATATATGGTTATATAGTGGTTACTAACATGGGACCATTGCTGTGGGTGAGAACTTGGAGGTGACAGTGATGGAAGAAAAGCACCTGTAACGGCATCTCTGAAATGGAGATATGCGTAGGTTGCTGCTGTTCTGTCACTCTTCCTTGGTGTGCTGGCGGGTATAAAGCTCTAAGTGTTTTGGCCAGGCCTTAGCCTGAAGAAGTCATCCTTCTTTTATGGACGAGCAGTGCTGAGACCCCTCTGACCCTGCTCCGCTCTGTGCTAATGAGCTGCCTCGTGGTGCTTTCTGGCTGGAATCCTTCAACACTGGTCCTCATGGGCTCATTTTTCTGCTCTCAGGATCTACTGTTTTCTTTGCCCTCCTGCTACAGACACTCTCTCTCTTATGCCTTTCTTTTCTTTTATGACTCTATTCTTTATGTCCAGTGTTCCAGGCATTGCTTTTTTTTTTTTTTTTTTTTTTTTTTTTTTTTTTTTTTTTTTTTTTTTTTTTTTTTTTTTTTTTTTTTTTTTTTTTTTTTTTTTTTTTNTGACTGCAATTATACAGCTTTTTAATGAGTTTTGATTCATTTAAATGTGTTTTTATGTGACTAAATTGTAATCCTCCTGCTGGTCCAAATTTACACAGAATATTTAATAGAGTCCCTTTTGCAAATACAGATTTTACAAAATTGTGTATGGTAAGCTCAGTCCCTAACCATAAATTGTGCCAGTCTTCTGCTTAGTTTTTTATTTGCACTGAATTATTTTATTTCCCACTGTAGTCCTGTCACGTATAGTTTAACCACTCCAGCAAATTAATTCATGCTATATTTAACACCACACACAGAAACGCCTTTATGGGTCTTCTAATTGTTCATTTCAAGCAGTCTAAAATTAGTTTCCTTTTATTAATTGGGGAGTCATTGCATTCTCAAGAAGACAGAAAGCTCTCTTGCAAACCACATTAACTGGACAGATGTTCTGAAATAGGTTAAATATTACCCAGCAAGTGCAGATACAGCTCATCAGTCACGTCACTGCAACCATCAGTCTTTCCATAATCTAATACCAGCTAAATGATAGTATGAGAAAGGCAGTCTCTGAACTGATGAACTGTCATTCGAGACAATAGTTTTCCATTTAGAAAAGACCCGTGCTTTCAGATAACTGGAACAGTTTCATCATCCTTGATTAGAGAAAGAAGTCCCCTTTCCTTCTAACCATGAATGTTGTGCGAAAGGAGGAGCCCTTGGCTTGTATTTTATTGAACTTTATTGATAATTGCCCTAGAGCTCAAAAATTTGCCAAGAAAGTCATTATGGTTTTTCAGGTGGTGAAAGGGAGGTTCGGGGAGAGGAAGCAGCTCTCCAGGAAGAGGCACCTCATTAAGAACGTTGGTAGAAGGGCAGATTCTTGGAGGATATGGATTTCCCCAGCTTCACCTAAATGTATCCTGAAAATAGTCTGGCTATTAACAGGATCCTCTCTGTCTCACTATTCCTGTATTTCTTGACTTCAACCTGACGGGATAAGACATAGGAAGCCTTATGTAAGCTCAGGAAGAGGCAAGATGCATCGTGCTGACAATTGCCATTGTTCCCCTGTTAAATCCGTCATAATAATGGTTTTCTGCAGTGTCAGCATCTACATGACAATAAAGCAAATGGCATCCTGACAGCCTGTTTCAATGACCAGAAGGT
>VZSG01000104.1:1152530-1173529 GCA_013398315.1 Nothoprocta pentlandii
AAAAAAAAAAAAGCCTGGTTTCCTTATTTTAACAGCTAGATGAATGATGTTTGATCAAAGAACAAAATCTAAGCATCATGGTTCTTAACTAACCCATCAAAAATAGCCTCAGGAAATATCCGTAGCTTGCAGTTTTATAGTAGGGTGTTCAAGGCCATTTCATCTTTTTCATATATGCTGCAATAGAGTGGAGTTCTCCAGCCTCCCGGGACCACTCACAGCATACGCAGGCAAAATCCCAACTATTCGAAGTAACGTGGGCGTTTCAAAGCATGAAAATAGGACTGGAACGCCGTGTTTCAGTCTTGGGCGTCCTTGGAAAGACCAGCTGCTGAGTCAGCATTCGTATTCGCTTAAGGGGAGCATCTTCTGGTGACGGGGACTGTTTCGTGGGTCCACATACCTGGCAGCCAAAATTAGCCATGGCAGCAGGAGGAGGCACGAAGGTGTTGACGTTTAGAGCATCCATTAGCATCTCGATCCGTTTTCACCTTTCTTGCCTGAAATATGTGTCCCTGGAGCATGCTGCACGCTGCTCCGAGTGACAGGCTCGGGCTGTGCATGGAATTGTGTTGTCTTGGGAAATTGGCCCCTATTTTATTACTCCTGCCGGTAATGAAAAGTGCCACGCGAGCCAAACATTTTTACTCTCTGAAATATCTTCCTAAATTCATACCCTGAAGTATTTTGCTGTCTCGTGGAGCTCTCTGAAAGTCTTTTATGAGTTGCAGAGCCCAAATCTAGTAGCATTACGTGGTTAAAAGACCTAAAAAAAAAGGTGACAGGGTTGATGTTACGGCTCCCAGGTAGAGAACGCCACAGCAGAGCTCTGTTTAGCACAAGCAGGTCGAAGAAACACTTAAGCTTTCAAACTAGTAGGTAGGTGAAAAGCCATTGATTTCAGTCACTTTATATATAAAAAAAAAAAAAAAAAAAAAAAAAAAAAAAAAAAAAAAAAACCCTTTGCATTCCTGAAAGGTAAATGTGGCAATATGATTTCTTGTCTGCTTCAGTTGCGTTCAATTAGTAATCGGCAATGTTGAAAACTGAGGACATTCGTATGATTTTTATCCTGAGTGACAGAAATTTGCTTTCTTCCTCTTGACAGAGCCACTTGTGGGGTTCACAGCCACAGCCAAGGCTGTTGCTGAGCAAAGCGGGGGGAGAAGGAGGTCCAACATGATGGGCACGCTCCGAAATTCACTGCAGACTGATGAGCCGGTCCTGCAGACGTTGCAAAAGCTGCCCCGAGAGCAGCAATTAACTGGAAGGAAAGTCACATTATATTAGCAAAATACAGTACTCCGAAGCTGTATTTGTTGCCGTAATGGAAAATGATGGCATATTTAGAGCCGTTGCTGCCATTTGTCAGCTACAACTCAGCTGCAGCTCTCAGATCTTTATTACAATTATCTTTGGAAACCTAAACATTCATTTGTGAGGTAGTTCTGAAGTGCTTTAGGCAGTTTCCACGGCATCAGATTGTCCATATTTTCCATGAGATTTCCAGTTCATATTCCATTGGGTTTTCTGAATTTATATGATTTTCTATAATCAAATAAATTTTATCAAACAGTACTTTGAGGAATTTCCTATATTGGGAAAAAAAATCATGTCTACCTTGCCAAAATAATGCCTGGTGAAGTTGGTTAAATTGAACTTCTCTACAACATTAAAGAGATTTTCCTTTCCTGCTTCTTTGGGCTTTCAGTGGGGTTTCCAGTGGGAATTCCCTTAACACCCAAAGTTATGAACTCTGTAAGAGCTTGAGCCAAACTCACTTGATCTTGAAAAATCGCGGTGCATTTTGTTTACAACAGGTAAAGCTGGGCTTTGAAAGGAAACGTATGTTAAGTAAAGCATATTCTTAAAAATATGATGGTTTTGGTAGTATCAGAACAGGTCAATTAGCTCTATGGTCAGGAAAAAAAAAAGTCAGATATTTTCTTTTGGGAAAAGGTCAGATAATTTCCTTTTTTCCATGAACACGTCCATTTTCCAAGAAAGTTGCAAGCAAATAAGACATACCAACCATTTCAGTCTACTCTAAATCAGAAACCGCAGTCTCTCTTGGGATTTCTGTATTTTATTACTGTGTCAAAAACAGAGGAGAAGAATAGGAAGAGGATGAGAAACCGGCACTGAGAGAAGCCCGTGTGCGTTGTGTGCTGCAGACATAAATCTCCCCGCTCGCAGCCCCGCGGGATTTCAGCGTGAGTCTGCGGAACGGTAAATATTTGCTCAGCATCATGTTCAAACACTTCCAGCGTTGTGGCCGCCGCGGGCAGCGCTCAGCTAAAATCCTCCTGTGTCATTTTTAACTATGCTCCCTTCGTGATACGTTGGGATAAGGGATGGAGGAATTTTTGACTTTCTTTTGCTGGTCTTGCCACTGAGATGTGGGGCTTCTAACAAGTGAGGAAGGAAAGCTGGACGAGGAGAGACCAACTTGCCCATCAAGTTGTGTTTACTTAGATCATAAAAAGTTCACAGAACAACCCCTATCAATGACTAAAGATTGCCAAGGTCCCCAATGGTCTCAAAAGACCAAAGGAGCAGTGCGGTGGATGAGGGATCTCAGCCTTGTGTCCCACCTCTACAAGGGTTTTCAGGTGTTGGAGTGCTCTGAGGGAGGTCATTGAGGATGGAAAGATGCTTGGAGGCTATTTCCATTCTGTGGAATACTTGAACTGCTGTATTTTAGAGGGAGCGATGTAAGAACATGGAGTTCTTTTTCTGAAAGTGGAACATTTTGATCATGTTTGCAGCTAATTGAAGTAATGTGACCAGAATGCTTTGCAGTGCAGAGATGCTTTTCTTGACTTCACTTAAACCAATTTTATGTGCATATGACACCACTATCTTTGAATGTGCAGTGGGAATTTTAATCCAGCAGGAGAGATTTGATAACTTTTATGATGACATAATTATTAGTGCAAGTACTGAAGAAGTGAACATAAGTATAATATTTCTTTGAACCAACATTATTTTTAGCCTTAGCCCTGCCATGGTCAGACACGCTGGATCACAGTATCTTTGATGTTATTTTAAAATTCAATTTAAAATCTAATTCATTATAGGTGAAACACCATTCTGGAAAGGTTAGCTTCTGTCGTTTCCTTATTGAAATCATGCTGTATCTTCCAAATTAGTTACTTGACCTTCTTTATACCAGCCATTGAAAACAGAGTTTGCCACTGGGGACCCGACTGGATTTGCATCCTCCACAAGCACCGTGAGCTGCAGGGATTCGTCCTGGCGTAAATCACTGATGGCTGTGAATAACCACCTCAAAGCCTGGCTCGCAGGTTACCGCTAATCTTCAGTCAAGAAAATCCTGCTCATTTTGTTCACCGGTGGAAAAGGGAGCTGAGCGTCACCTAGAGATTAAGAGGAGGCAGAGTGGGAAGAAGTCGTGTTAAAGGATTCTTCTCAGCCTGGATTTTGTTTTTTATTTGGTAAGTGAATTACTGTGTTTAAGCTTTCAACCTGCTCTTCGGTGAATGGATATTCAATGGCTCCCTCTCAGAGGGCAGGTCTTTGTGCTTTACAGCAAAAGCTAAGCCTACAGCAGAAATACATCACACGAGGCACAGGCGAGAAAGGAATCTCCCGTAGACCTCCCTCACTCCCAACTCCAGATTAGGTAAGGTTATTTGCTAATCATATCCTAAAAAATGCCTACAAGCTTTTATTTTTAATTGAATTCATTATTATATTGCAAGGTAGCCAGTTTTATAAATAAGGTGCTTGTTTAGTCTCCGTTTGACATTACCTCGTTAGGAGCAATGGCTGTGTAAGCAAGATGCCTTTAGCAGCGCTTTGAGGGGCTGTGGTGGAATTTGTTGGAGGCTTCAGGTGATTCGCAGACCGGATGGTGGGGGATTTTCTGCAGCCTTTGAGGCTTGGAAACATCTCCAGCAAGAGCCAAGGAAACCCTCCCTGGAGCAGGACCTCAGCTCTGGAGCACGGGGTAGAGCAGCCCCCAAGATGAAGCTCTTGCAGGGAGCTGATGCCTTCTCCATATGCAGGGTCACCAAGAGTCCTCATTGAGATATGCTCTACAGTGGTAATGGTCTAACAAGAAGCTGCTGTTGCGACCCCTTCCATTGCAGCCTTTGTTTCTTCCTGATTATTATAGAAGATGGGAAACTCTTGCCTGGAAACTCTTGTCTAAAGCTGGATGCTTCAATGGTCAGGTTTTCAAAGGAGCTTATGGTTACCCTGGAGGTGGGTCAAAAAAAAAAAGACATATCCAAGTACTTAAGTTAACTTTACAAATATTATTCTGTTTTTCTTTTTAAGAGGCTATCTCTCATGAGTTGTGGCAAAACTCAGCTGAATCCTAAAATGGAAAATTACTCTCCATATTTTATTAGCTGAAGTAATGAGGGAGGAGAGAGATTTAGATGTCACTGCCTAAATCCCAAGGTAGTTATCCACTGGTTAACAATGTTGGGTAGAAGATACCTCTAGTGAGAATGTAAATCAAACAAGAGCTAAGAGAGAAAAGCTGCATACTTTATTATATAAGATTGCTGAATGGGAGCTATAAATGTTTTAGCATAAGTATGAAGTATGGGAATAAGTGAGACATGGCTGAACAAGAAAAATGATTGGGGATTTAAAACATCAAGAGTTTACTGAAAGGATACGCAAAATGAAATAAGAGGCGCAGGGATGTTATTGGTAAGGGATTACGGAGGCTTGTAGAGAAGTGATGTATGTATTTAGATGATAGAGCAGAGGCGTTCTGCACTGAGGTTAAGAACAGGGAAGGCGGTGAGATGGTGTTAGTCCCTCGTGAATGAAGGTCGGAAAATGTTTTTATAAGTCTAATAAACAAAAAGGTTAATGCATTAATTGTGGACTGAGATTGACTGTGTGTGCAGTGAAAGAGGAGCAGCTTCTAACGTGGTTGTATCCCTGGAAGAACCTGTTTCGATGGAATAAATGGCATATGGGAAGGATACAGTCTAGAGAATACCTTTCCAGTTTGTCAAATGCAAACTGAATAAGGATAATTCCTTATCTGCTTGTTTATGAAATGCCAATATGTTATTAAAATGCCTATCTCCAAACTGATAGCAAGCCATTTCTAGTGGCATCATCCTTGGCGAAGGGAGGAGAGCAGCCAAATGAGGAAAATTTCTGCATGGAAGGCCGTTCCTGCCAGGAACCCATCCACGTCTGGATCCACAAACACGTTTCTCCTGGCAAGGAGCTAGTCAGGAGCTTTCATGGCACTTGTGTGTTTTCACGTCCGTCAGCTCCTTAAGTTGATGTTAATGCCAATGACAGGAACTCGCCTTTCTGTTACTTTAATTCTGTCAATGGCTGGAAAGCTGCCAGTGTGAGTCATCTCAATCACAGCTTTAATTAGCTTGTGTTTTATAGGCTAACAGTTTGCTCCAGTGTGTGTGGTTTTGTTGTTGGCAGTTTTTCTTTCTTTTTTTTTTTTTCCTTTTCCCCTGAGTTCAATAATCTATTGTTAGAAGTAGAATTATAAAAGTAACTCTCAAGTCTCTGGAAATCAGAGGCTACGCCATTGGCAATTGTAGTTGCTCTAAAGGAGTAATAGGCTTGGCTATTTTTTTTTTTCTCCACATAAAATGTGTCTAAATGTTCCCAGTATAGTCTGGGCAATAGTTAGTGGTGCCCAAATCCCAGTCGGTGACGTCCTGTCTGGAATCTGTGAAGTCTTAACCAAAATCCACTGCTCTTCCCAGATGATCGATGTGGTTAAAAACTGGAGTATCAGACTAGTTTCCTCTAATGGACCAACTGTTTAAGATAAATATGCTGCCCCTTGATACAAAGTCAGTGGCTGGAACTTAGTTCCAGTTTTGGTTATATCCTTATTACTATTTCAGCTTTATATCCTTTACTGCGACACTAAGAGACCATTGGGATCACAGTTTTATAAACACTCTTCTTAACAGCTAAATGCTGCAGTCGGAGTCCAGCTGCTGGCAAAACCTTTCCTTGAATAACTCTCTCCCTTTTGCCTTGTTCCTGCTGTGCAGGAGTTTCTCATGTGCTCTGCATAACGTCTAGGAGAGCATCCAAGCCAAGTCCCAGCATCTGGCACCTAGGTAAGCGCTGCTCAGCCAGGTCCTGTCCCTTGGCTTCTGCCACAGGTAGCAAAGATGGGAGAAATGTAAATATTGGTGAGATGCTTTGATAACGGGTTCCTTCTCTTGTCCACCAAGCCTATTAATCTATTAATCTTAATAATTGTGGCATGCCATTCCTGCAGTCTCCTGCATTTAGCAGATCAGCTTAAGTTATTGCATGTCTGCTGTGATCTGAGCGCTCGCATGATTAACATTGGCAGATAATATTTTCATATGGGACACTTCATGCTATACTGGAACATTGTCTAAATGCATTATCCTATACATGCTATATTTGCATACATCCCTTACACTGAAGCTGATTGCACTGCTGAAGATGCATTTGGATTTCTCTACTCAGGACAAACTGTAAAAAAATTAAATTTAGGTGTGAAATATAAACACTTCGCTTAAAGGGACTTCCTAGGCTAGGGTCAGAGCTGTGTGTCTGTCCCTCTTGTATCCTCATGGGAAAGGATGATCTGATTTGTGTAGGGTGGTAGGAAGTGCTTCGTGCAACACGTTGCTTGTGTTTTAATGCAGTCAGTACAGCAGGGCGAACACTAAAGCTCCTCGAGAGCTTGAAATACCAAGTGTCTGGTGTTCTCACGGGTCCAGCAGATCCGCATTTTCATCTCCTAACACTTTTTAATAAGAGCCCATGGAAACTGCAGCAGGTTTATCGAATTGATTTGTTTCACGTACTTGAGGAAAAACTATTAGAGGGCAGCCACTGTCAGTTAAAACTGCAGTTTGGCTCAATGCTGTAATGAGATTGCAAAAATGGGGATTTACCGTGTTTTACGATTTTTTTTTCTTTTTAAAAAGGCCAATCTGTGCATAGATCAGGCTATAGAATAGATCTGGGATTTTAAAAAAATAAAAGAAAAAGAAGAAAAAAGACACAGTTCTTCCCATTTCCCCTTTTCAGTTTTTATCTCTGTTATGGACTGATTCATATCAAATGATTGTCCCATTCATCTCCTCGCTGGACTGCGGGCTAGTTGGGGGTTTCGGCCACTCCGTTGTCTTGCTGGGAGGATTAATCTCTCCAAGCATTTTCCCTCCGTTGTTTATTGCCTTTCTCTCTTGCTTATTGCTTCCTCTAGCATACATCAAATGGCAGCATTTTCTTTTTCATCTTTAAAGAAATAAAAATCTGACAAAAGGCTTTTCAAGAACTGTGAATACTGATGTTTCCTGTGCTACTTTCCATAGATGTTGAGTTACACCATGACTCGCACTGAAGGACTATGTGAGAATATCTGCTCTGCCATCTAAAATCATCCATGTACTGACAAAAGAACTACTTTAAAAATGAGGCAGATGGAGATGGCAAGTGTGAGAAAAAGGTAAATTTAGCAATTTAGCAGTAAGGTTTTTTTTTTCCCCATAGTTTCTGCATGATCCCCATTTGCTGAGTGGGATAAAGCTAGCAGACAACAGGCATGCCTGTTCTTAACAGATGTTTAAGAAGGTTGACTTGAAATGCTTAATGTGTGTAGGGTAATACTCAACGTTGCAAAAAAATGCACAACAAATTGGGTTGGGGTAGTGGTGATGGGTAAATAGAACTGAATATCTGACTATTGTGGAGCCAGGTGGTATTTCAGGGTCCAAGCAAAAATCCCCAAATACTATCTCTATACACTCATGATATTTATCTTATTTTTTTTCTTTTTTTTTTCCTATATGTTTTTCACTGGTATTCAGTTCTTTATATATTAAAAATAGGCAGGTTTTTTTTCCAGCTTGTTCAGGATGCATGTTTGTATGTTGGTGATCAATCCTCATTTTTAACGTTTGGCACATGCTACCGTAGTTTGCTCCAGTTCACCTGGCAACAATATCCTGAAAAGAGGTTAGGGAAATGTTATATAGACTTCCCACTGTGTTGTGCAACTTTTTCCACTGTGTTTCTGATGTGACATGGAAACTGATAACTATTTTGAAATTTGGAAAACAGGTGCTGATACTCAGGATTTCATTACAGCTTTCTAGTGACTTAGAAGAGCAGCTTACCAACAAAACGCATATTTCTGTGCAAGCTCTGAAAGTTGTATAGTAGGCAGAAAAATGGACAAATTCATGTTGAGATGTATATATTCCTAAATAAGAAATGACTTTCTGGCTGAAGTGCTAGCATAGTGAAACAGGAATGAAACAGAGTAGTGTAGCAAGAGGTACAGATGAATAGAAATTTTTGCTTCTTTCTTTCTATATTTATTTATTTGATTGAGAATTACTGTATTACCTTGAATCTTCTCAGGGGCTTACCACAAAGGAGGGTGAGTTTTAAAGGCTGAGGAACCAAAACCCTTTGGGAGGGTCCCAGACCAGAACGGCACTATGCTGGGCACGGCAGCAGCATGTTTCATCCGCAGTATTTATGGGAACGTCTCTGGGTTTACTGCAGGGATGTCCTTCTCGTCCTTCTCCAGAGCACATAAACTGCAGAGCTGCTAAATCACCAACTCTGGGGCTTATGGATTTATTTTGGTTTACTTTTTCTTCTCCCGGGAGCTGTGGTTTATAGCTGTGAAGATGCTGAAGGAAACGGTGTCATTAACACAAGTGGCAGCTGCTTAGTGTTTGGTGGGTCCCACCAGCCTTGCCAAGCTTTGTGCTGGTCCTCTTGGCACCTTCTTGGCCAGATCCCCTCCCACATGCTTGCAACGGGGTTTGCAAAGCTTGGACCCGCCTAAATCCCCCTTGCACCAACAGAGTATGGTCTAAGTAGGATTTAAGTGATGTGCTTTTCTATACCTCCTGGAGCTCAGAAGGTCTCATAGACCTCTTTCAGTCAATATTGAGAGGCTCAAGGGTTTGTGATGCCAATTGTGCCAAGACAGATGGGGTTACAAGCCCCAAAGGATTAAAAATACATTGTGGTTAACTTTACATTTATGATTTAGCACAGAGTAAGAGATTCAAAAGATGATAAATACATGAAAATGAATCCCTTGTGCCATGTATTTTTATATGATTTGATGCTGGGAGAGAGAAAGTGAATCAATGTGGCCAACGTGGGGTAAATCTTATCACCCAATTTTCTAAAACAAAATGAAGACTGGCCAGATCTCTGAGTTAGGGCGAAATGCCTTTTGCCAGTTATATGTTAATATTGGTTATTGCCCCAAACCAGCGAAAGGATGTCATCATTAGCTGCTTAATGGTTTCCACTAAGTGCAAAGTTGCTGGCATGCGGTAATGAAGTATCTATTGTTACTTAATTGTAACCAAGAGGCAAGTGCACGTAGTTAGACTGATTATTTATCAGTGAGAGGTTGATGGCTTTAATAGGCTAATAATCTTATAATGAATGCGGTTTAATTATATATGGTGAGGTTGTGTAATTGTTATTTAAAGCACTGACTAATTTTGAAAGGTGGAAAGCTATGGAAAACAGAAATGTATTTGAGCTCTCTCTGGAAACAGAAGTTTCTGACTCTAGGACTTTTTGCAGCACATTAAATTTCTCTGCAGTGAACCCATCAAGCACATACAGTTAAGGGCAAGCTGTTTATGCCCTATTTGACCTTTGAGTGGTAAGCCTTTCTTTAATATACATGTTTTATTTTACTTGATATGTGAAAGTACATTATATTCCTTGATTTACAGCTTAAACTTTTAAATTTTTATAAGAAGTCAACTATCTTCTCAAGTGGTAAAATTCCTTGTCAATGCAAGTGCTTTGCATATTTACTGAGTTGAATTAGTGGTTTAAGGTATAAATTCTATACCAATATCATGATTTGTAAGTGCACAATAGTCAATCAATGAATTTCTCCAGAATTAGAACTTGAAAATTCTGCCTTTATTTTTCATGGCTTCAGAGTATTTAAAACCTGTCCCTTAGCACAGTTTCGTTGGCACCTTCAAGAGAGAGGTTTGCAGTTAAACTTGCACATGTATCTTGATATGGAAAGCAATCAATATCTTAATGAAGAAAACAAATCAGCAGCATAACAAATCTTTATCTTTAAAAACTAATTAGAGAAGTGTGTTACCTAGAGGAAAAAAATAATGCTGGAGCACTCAAATGCTTCTTCACTTCATATGAAGCAAAGGCCCTTCATTACTTGTTGGCTTCCTTAAACTCAGACCTTTCTTCCAATTCTCTCTTCCCATTTAATCCTGGCACGTATTCTTAGCAGTGTATTTCTTATTATTTTTTATTTCCATGGAGGCATCGCGATTTAAAAATGAAGGTATGAGAAGGGAGGCGTGAGTAGGTGGAAATCCTTTGTTGCTGAGCCAAACGGAGCGGTGGACATGCTGCAATTTGCCTGCACAGTGGGAGCTCTGCGGAGGGGAAGGAAATAGCTCTTGAAGCTACCTCTGTCTTTATTGGGTTGTGTGCCACGAGCACACTTTCTAGCTAAAACTTTTAAATGCCTTTAATTAATGCAACTAGAAAGGGCTGCTGCAGGATTTATTCCCACACAAGGTAAAAGGTCATTAAAACTTGGAGCTATCAAGCTAATTTGTGACTAATGCTGTATTCGAGGTGTTTGAACAATGGTAATTATACCACAAGATCTCTCTGCTGCTGCAGCGGTTTCCCACCTTCTCACGGAGCTCCCAGCATCGTGTGCACAGTGTAAGAAAGTAGTAGTTGTCACAGCAATTTAACTAGACCCCCCTAGTAATTGCTAGACCCCAAATGTGTGGTTCTGTAATAAAACTGCAAATAGATCTTGACCTATTGATCTGATTCGACTTGAGTATTTCCGAAAATTTGGGAGAATTGGGTTCTGTGGAAGGAATATTTCAGGAGAGGAGATTCAAGAGGAGGTTCTGCCATCTCTTCTAAGTGCTTATATGCCCATGTGCTCGGGAGGCTGAGCTACCTTTGACTAAGCTTTGACCTTTATCTTTTTGTTCAGGCTTAATAATATTTAAGTATTGCTGAACCTCTGTCTCCACAGATTCTTCTGAAAAAATTAGACTAATTTATGATAGGAAAAGCTGACCTGTGGTAGAATTGCTAGTTGACTTTATAAACACTGCAGAAACTTTTGTCTTCATCTTCAAAGCCTTGGGCACCTCCAAGTGCTGGGCTGCAGTTCACATGAACAATGACCGGTACCGTGATGGATGGTCCACGACACCTTCAAGCTGCTTGGCCATCCTTGAAAGTTTGCTTGCACTAACTTAGGACGAGTTTGTTGAACTGGCCTGCACTGCATTGTATTTCTCTTGAAATATAAGGAAGGCATCGTTAAAGCCAGTGCAGTGTGTTTGGATTTTAACCATTTGTTTTGTGCCTCTTCTTCAGCCTGGATGCTCCCACAGGTAAGACCTGGGCTTTCTGAAGGTGTGGCTCTTGCAGTGATACATCCAGATGGGAAATCACAGCCACCTGTCCTAGACTAGCCATGAATCCAACAAAAGGTTATTCAGCTTGGTGGTGAACTGAGCATACAGTGCATTGCAGGTTCAGGGAAAGGAAAAACGCAAAAAAAAATGGTGCTATTCTGGGTTTCCTCCTCATGCTTTGGTGCTGGTTCCAGCGCAGTGGTGTGTGTTGGTGCCAATGTCATCCCCTGCTTGCATCCACCAGGCCTCACAGTGGGGTTGGGCTTTTTGTATCCCACATAAGCACAGTCCAATCCATGTTCCTCATGTGTTCAGGAGTTGAGCAGAGCAGGTTCTGTCAGCAAAGGCACAGTGTTTTTTAGTCTCATTTGGTTAAAGTATTCCCACTTCAATACATTGATGCAAGGGTGGAGGAAAGCTGTTATGGACCCATAACAGCTCCATATAGTCCAGGTAACTCAAGTGTTGCTTGTGGTCATTAAACATTTCCTAAAATCCCTTCCAGATGCCACTGGCTTTCACTAGTTGAGAACTTTATTTTAAAATGCTAGCAAAATAAACCTGGTGTGTATGTTGGGAGCCCATCGAGTGAAAACCAAGCTGTGTTTCTTGTCTACTGGAGCTTCCACACAGCTTATTTCATCTTTCATCCCAGCTCTATAGGTTTGTGGCTTTATCTTATTTCATGCCGAGTTAACTGTCATCACTCACGTGGCGGTTTGTTAGCAAAGTGTCCCACTGCATCCTCGGGTTCCCTGGTGAGCAGCATCCTTGCAAACTGGGGGTGGGTCCTGGAGATGCGACATGTCTCAGCATGAACGGAACGAAGGGCAGAAAAAGGCCTGCACAATAAATTGGAGTCACTGAAGTACAAAACCACATTGGAGTGTGCACTTTAGTTCTATAAAAGGATGCAGTTAAATATTAGAATAAGTTAGCTAAAATGTCCATTTTTTTCATATATATATATATATTTATACATATGTAAATATATGTACATAAGGTTCTGTATATGAAGGATGAGAATGAGATGCTCAACTTTGCTTGGATGCCACTTTCCTGTACCCTCAAATTTTCTTTTTCAGTCGCTAGTAACAAAAGAAATATTGTTTTCTACATGTAACTGTTGCCTTCAGTTGGTTTTTCTTAAATTAAAAAAAAGAAGATGATATTATGCTAACGAAGCAGCTAGATCACTGTGAACCCATAAATATGTGTATTTTTTCCTTTAAGGATTTAATTTAAATAAGTCTCTCTATATTTTCTGGTGCTATGACATAAGCTGCTTTTCATAAATGTTGAAAGCACCTCTTACCAATCTATTTTTTAAAAACATGTACCAAAATAGCATAGTAAATTCCATCTTCATTGAACATTTAATGCGTGTTGTTGGCACCAAGAGTTTTTTTTTCTTTTTCAGGGCATTTTTGACAGTTTGAAGTTAATTCAGCAAAGTCTTTAAGTGTGTCAGAAGAAAACAAGGTTGAAAAGCTGATTATTCATCTTGCAGATAAATACAGTCTACCTTGAAAACAAGCCGTGAAATCTAAAATTCAAAGAATGAGTGCTCATGGTTCACTTTGCGGCTCGCTTAGCGAAGCCTTCGAAATTAAAGCAGAAGAAGAAGAACCAGCGTCTGCCCCCAGCTGCATAACTGCTGGAGAGCCAAAGCCCCTTAAGGGCCAAGGAAGTCAAACCTGGACCACAGGAAGACTGGACAGTCTCTGCATTTTATTGGAAACTTGATTTGTTGTTGATGGATTTCTGCAAAAATGAGAAAAATCCGGAGCGCGAAATTTAAAGCTTGCATTGGTTTCTCTTTCAAGGAGACCTAAGGAAATCTTCCTCCCCAAAAAAGGCGTGTGAAGTTACTGTGACAAAAGATACAGGCAGAAAATAAATTAGCGTAGTTTCTGTCTCCATTGGTGGCATAAGCATTTAAGTTAAGAGAAAAAACAAAGCTTGTATTCAGTTCTGCGAGAAACTTTGAGCTTCTGAAGTTAAAGCTCTTTTTAATACGCATTTGCTTTCCTTATGACCTGTGTTTCAGAAATATAAAATAGGACAGTTAACTCTCAGCCTTTCTTCGTTAGTTAATACTGATGCTACCCAATTTTTAGCAATTAAATTACCATGTTCCATTTGTAAACTAGCCCCTAATGTCTAGTTTGAATGCTTCTCTCTTACCTCTCCTGGAACGACCACAGCTTTCAGAAGGCATTTTGCTGCCTCTTATGATGCTTTGGCTATTTGCTGTCATTCTTTCCGTCCAAGATTGACTTTGTGTCCGTGAAAGAGCTTGGACCTACTGAGTCTACCTCTTCCTCAAGCCCCATCATCATGAGGACATCAGGTTGACCCACAGCCTAGTAGCAGATGTTTCCAAGAAACAAATTAGCCACCATGATCTGTACTTAGCAAGCTCAGTGCTACAAGGATTTTTAACAGGTAAGTCAAACTATTATCAATTTTTGAAGTTTTACAATGGAAAAGTGAAATTTAGGGAATTCCTCAAACGAGTGTCCTCAGTATTTTTATGCATTTCTACTCTATGTGCTAAAGGACAAGTGTTAAAATACTCATGAATTAATTGGCGTTGTAGTCCATAGGAAGAAAATAGCTTTTTTTATGCAGTCACACACAAATAGTTTTCCTCCAGCTGTGAAAATTTCCAGACTTAGAGTTTGTTTTCCCATGCTGCAAGCTAAATCACAAATAAAATTTGTTGACTCATGATGGGCTTGAGAGAGGTATCACCCCTGTCTAGTGCATTTAAAAAGTAACACAGCTGGACTGAGCTTGCCTCAATTGGCCAGACCAAAGACTGAATAAATAAATAAATAAATAAATTTAAAGCGAATGTAATCAAGGGCGAAGTCTGGCAGATGTAATACTTCTGAGTCCAAACTTTCTGCATAATGTTTCCCTCCCAAGTGCAATCAGCAGTAAAGTATAATGAGGTGTCAGTTTTACACACTCTGTACAAGGTAATGAAGGATATTAAAAATGTGCTGTGGTTAATACAATGAGTCTGGGTTTACATTCCCCTAAAGCCCTGCCCATCTTGCTTATTTGCTTTCCAGCTTGATACTGTAAATGAAAGCAATAATGACCGATGAGGGTAAACACACTTGGCAATATGCAAAGGAAACATCAATAAACGGGAGAGTAGAGCAGCAATAAAGGTCACTTTTTTTCTCTAGGGACCTCCTTGAAAATGTTCCTTTAGTGATCCCAGTAGCATCTTATATGCTGAAGGCTGTTAACAAGCGAAATGAAATTTTCAGTGTTTCATTTTCCCGGGACAGTGCAGGCTCCTGGAGCATAATCAAGGGAAAATAAACTTGGAATTATGCATGGAGCCATAAATGACATATCAGATGACTAAATTACAATTATGACTGGCCTGGAAAATGTAATCTATTTCCCTTTTAATTAGCGGGAATCACTTTTTGTTTAAGTACATCTTCTCCCCTCTGAATGCTCTTCTTTAGAGAGAGAAAAAAAGAAAGACTTACAAAATTCTATTAAACTCTGCAGTGTAACATGCAGGTTTCTCACTGCCATGCTGACTGGCCATCCGCTGGCATGCCGTCCCGGTGAGCATCCAGTTGGTGCCATTAAGAAGCAGTTGTGCAGAATTTTGCAATATTGAGACAATTTCTTCTTGAGCTGTCACTCTGCGAGCACATTCGATCTTCATCAAAAGTTATTAGCATAAACTGCAGGAAATAAATTGGTTCCTTCAGTCTGTCTATATCTGTCTGCTTCCAGGATCGATGTGCCCATTTGTTATTAATTTCTGCGCTGCCTAGAGAGGTTTGAGAAGAGGGAATTACAGTGTGGGCAAGCAAAAACCTTTGCAACTTTGAAATCGCTTGGGAAAACGTTTTCTCCTACAGCCCCTGGTAAGCTGGAGGTTTTGCACACTTTCTGGGCTCTTGACTGGTAATGGTCCATTCAGATGAGGCTGGAGGATCCCACCAAGGGTGTTATCCTTTTGGGAGTCTTGTCATAATGTCACACTGCTGAAAATAGAGAGGTCACAGGACAGATACCACATGTAGACCTTCTGCAGAACCTGGTTTAGAGACATCCTCTGCCCTGAGCCCTTCTATCCTCTCTGGCTTTGAACTGTCTTTAGACAAAACTGATGTGCAAACACAAAATATTCATAAAAACATTCCAGTTATGTAGCCTCCGCTGATGATCATATGTTATTCTTAACGTGGAAAAAAAAATCTCCAAATGTTTAAGCCCAGTATATTAAAGAAAGAAATAGAGAACAAGGCATAAGATATTTCAGAAGTTGGGATCTACTGGAAGAGGGAAAATCTGAATAGGTTTTACAAAACGCTTTGGCTCACAGAATACTGTTCTTCGCTATTTGTTAAGTAGAGTATAATCTGTAAATGCCACAAGATAAAAACAAGCAGCCCAGTGCTTGCTTGCAAGGTGTTTAGCATGGATTTAATTAAATAGATTGTGCTTGAATCAATGCAGCTAGTCTATAGTACCTGTTCTTTATTTTTTTTTTCTTTTTTTTTTCCCTCCCTTTTTTCATCTGGAATTGTGTTTTGCGAGGAGGAAATCACAGGTAAATTGAGTTGAGCAGAGGCTTTTTGGCCTGCAGTTGTGACCGAGGTGCCCGTTGTAGATACTAATGGATTGAGTGGAGCCTGATCCCTGGCACCTCCCTTGTGAAGCAATTTCACTAAGTATACTTTCAGATTTGTGTATTTATTACCCTTAAAAATATATGTTTCAAATGAGATTCTGTATGTAACCCTAGAGAAAGTGTTTTTTTTCCCCACATTGATGAAATTAATTTTTCCTCTGCTTTACTGGGAGCATACAGCATGCTATTACCATCCTTAATCCAGGCACATTTAATCAGAAAGTATTCACAACCTAACCTTCTTCCACTTAATTGATTTGTCATGTAATTGGTATAGCATTAGCAGAAATCTCTGCTATTGAGGAATCCTGTGCAGGCTATTATTTGATGTTTAATCAGGTGTTTAAAACATAAATTCTGATCATAGAATCTGTGTTAATATAGCACAGTACTTGTCAGTTATATAGTAACAGAAGCTGAAGAGCAGAGACACGTGAAATATAATAAGGATTTATTTTTATTCTTGCAATTTTATTCATCACACTCTTCTAAGACACACTCCTTAGAAACAGGATCTTTAATCTTAATAATGAGAACTACTTAACTGATTTGGAAAGCAGGTGTCTACTTTACTTGCTCTTTTTCCCTCCACTGCTCAGCATGGCTTTAGCCTAGTGCCACTATGGAAGTCTGAGACCAGGACACTTTAGTCTGAGACTATGTTGTCGCAACTGGAAATACTTCAGAGTTTTTAGTCACTTTTAGGGCATATAAGCATTTATGTGACAACTAAATGTGCACAAAAACTCAGAACTTAATTTAAATAAGGCTGTGCAATGCCTTGGTACATTACATATTATAAAATATATTAATTAGAAACAGCAGTGAAAGTTACTGTAAAAGATATGGAATTTGTAGGTAGTAAAAAACTTGATTTGTAACTTTGTTTTTTAGAATGATATGAAATTTTGAGATTTTGGATAGCAGAAAATTAAGCTTAGGAAAAACTAAGAGCATGGTCATTCTAAGAGTTGAAATTATTTTTTAGTGACATAGTAACTTTCAAACTTATTCCTATCGATACTATATTTACAGCACTCAGTTATATAGCTGAACTCTTGGTTCTAGTTTAAGAATGGCTTTACAAGAAAAATCATTCCAGGGCAGGAAGATATTTGAAGGTTTTGAAAGTTGCAGTTCGAAAGAATCAATTTTTTGCATGACCCTTATAGTGTAGAAATCATTAAAGTCGAGGTCATTATTTTCCATTCGTCTCTGAGGGTAACATGAAGGAAAATGGTTTCATTGTCGTGATACTGGACACACAATATTTTGACATTTTGCTGGTGAACATGATGTCATATTTGATCCCCCAGATCTTAGGTCATTTCATATGATTATTGGAATACCCAGGATCCTGACATGTATAAAAAAGGCTGAAAAAATATGGACGTGATGAACTTTAAGAACCATGAAGTACAAGACTCCTGTCTGCATTACTTTTTGGTTCATTTTACATATTTTTTCGTTAGACTTATTTTTCTGCATATATGCTATGTGTATGCAAATCACATTGTGGCTGTATTTCATAAAAACACCTGTCTCGAGGAAAGGATTTAGGCATGTTTGTATCTTAAAATATGGATGAATAACACTGGAGTGAACAATGTGCTTAATTTGCTTACTATTATATAGAAAGACACTTTATGATTGTGGCTCAAATACAGTCCTGTGAAAACTAATGAATTTTTAAAACTTTGTCTCTTCGTTCTTTCTATTTTTTCATATCCTCTGATGTCAGAATATCTGCTTCATGTCCTCCCTACATGCTAAAATAAACACTTTTAAAATATTTGAAAAAAATTATTTAAATGTTTTAAAAATTGTCATACTGGTATTTATTTATAGTGACAATAATATAATGAAGGGAAAATTCTTATTTCGTTTCTTATCACCTTAAAGTCATTTTTGTTGGATTTAAAGAAGGAATTACAAGATAAAGTAATTGTATTTCCTATTATTCTGTATCGTTACAGTGGCTGGGTTAACATAAGGGAAACCAAGGTATCTTAACAGAAATTATGTGAAAGAACAGAACCCCCAAGCAGTGTTTCTTGGTAAAAAGAATACTCTACTTGCTGCTAAGGATTTTCTGCTTGCTTGGCTGTTGTTTTTGTTTCTTTCTTGTTGTTTTTTTTTATTTACTTTTTTTTAATTGTATTTCAGTTTAAGGCAGAAATCCATAAACAGAAGTATGTAGCCTAATTCCTTCCAGGAAAATACCTTAGAGTAGTTCTGTCTGAATTCAATATTCACACCTCTAAGAGGGTCAAAACCAATTTTTCAGGACAATGTTTCTATTATAGTCAAGGAACAACTACAAGCAGAGAACAGGCAGCATTATCTGGAAGGTCAGGAACAAATTAAATAAGAGATTGGGGCTGTCATGATGGTAGATTGTTGTGTGGAAGACAGAGTTGTGTAGAAAATATTGCATTGATGTAAGGACATTATTGCTAGTGCTAGTAGCTGTGATTTACATGCTAATGACGGTATTTATGATTCTTGTATGGAATAAATGATTTTTTCCCAACAAATCTGCTTAGCAAGGTAAGGGCATTTCTAAAGTATGGTTTAGCATACATTACCTCCCCAAATGCACCTGTATCAGGTGCTTGCAGGGGCTGCTTAAGTGGTTTATTTTACCGCTATGATCAATAGTTTTGCAGGGTGAAGCAAAGTTACAGAAGCCATTCCACTTTGCTTCAATGCAGTCATTCTTTCATTTTCTCAATTTCTTCCTTTCTTTTTAATTTGTCTTTGTGTGTCAGGCTTTAGCACATGCTTTCCCCATCTCCAGAGCTGATTGGTTTATTCTGTTTACTGCAGTTGTCACCATTTATTCCTAAAGCATTTGCTGTTCTAACGAGGAGTGGAGAATAATCTCCTGCTTTGGAAAAATAGTTTCAGTTGCTTTTATTGTATAAATATGATGAAATATTATAGAAAACCCAACAGAAATACTTGCAGTTACTATGCATGAATAACCATTTTTAAAGATGGATTCTTTAGCATGTAGAGTAAAAGTCCTGATTCCACTTGAAAGTTGAAAGAAAAGAAAATGGAACATGAGAAGCCATTCTAGATCCTGGATATTTTCTTTCCCCAAAATAAAAGGCAATTTTTGCACCAAATATTTTCAGACAGAACTGTAGTAATTTCAGCCCTCTTTGTGGTCCTTTGAAACAACATCATTTTTTTAGGCTTCTTCACTGGAATATCTACTGAGAAAGATGGAATTGTCTCTAGAGAACAAAATAATTAAGCTTCCCATTTAGCAAGTCTGTTACAAGAATGATACTTGGGGGGNAAAAAAAAAAAAAAAAAAAAAGGCTGCCTTGATTGGGGCAGTCAGTCAGCTGCATCACAGAATTACTTTTAGGGTGTTTGGAGCTTACCCAAATGGAAAAATGTCAGTCAAAAGTCATTAAAATATATGTACTTTTATTATTAATCCCAATTTGATAATTTAAAATTTAATTTCAGAATCCCATTTTCAGAATATAATTTAGTTTTCATTTATATTCCTAGTATATTATTTTTAAACTTTTACACATCTCTTTCTTTTGATCATTGGATTGCAATAAAATATTAATTGCCAATTTGCTCTTATTAAATGGAGACCTACTAAAATAATAATCCTTTTTAATATTCGGCAAATATAAACCCAGAAAATAAGTGATGTACCAACATATCCTTTCTTAATCCTAATATCTTCCACTTTGTTTTTTACATTAATTACTTTGTTATAAATTTGTGCATTGTATAATAGTTTGAGAAGATGGTGAAATGTCAGGTTTTGCTGCCCCTGGGTATGGTGAAAGTGGTATTAAAATTAGACATGGAGAGTGATTGGTGAGCTAGCGCTAGTTCAGCTGATATATCCATAGGGTAAATTAACTTTATGAAGACAACTTTATTGTCCCAACAGAGGTAAAGCAACACAGTAGTGCAATATGATGGCTATAGCTCTTCCAGTTCCAGACCTAATGTGGTCTCATCCTTTCACTTGCTCTTTGATAGATATGATAATAGATATGATGGAGATAATGATGAATTAAGGGGCTGACGAAGCCAATATTTGCTGCCTTTGTGAGGATTAATGAGGTTTGCTCTCTGAAGGAGTCTGTGGTGTTGTCATCTATAAATTGTGGAAATTTGGATGCCCATTTTCTCCGTTTCAAATCAATGACATTTTATAGAAGACACGTGTACATACACATGACTTTGAGAGCTAAATTACAGCTTACAGCTTCAGGAACTGTTAAAATTTAAGGAGGAAACAGCTAAGGTATTGCTTCGGAAAGAACTTGAAATAGTAAGATATGAATGGGAAAATCAATATGCAATGTGCAATTTTTATGGGAATTTATTGTGCAATTGGCTTAGATTAGTACAGTCTGGACAAAGTTCACTAGAGTGTCTGTTTTGTGATGTGAGGAAAAAACATTTACTGGATTTACTGCACAGAGAGATTTCTTTGTAATGGTTACAGCAGAAAAAAAAAAAAGTGAAATATGGGTAATGTCTGTTCTCTTGCTCACCATCACTGCAGAGCCCTGCGTGGGGCCCACCTCTGTTTGGAAAAGTGGCTCTTTGCACCTCAGGTGCTGTGCGCCCCTCCAAAGAGCTCCTGATCTAAATGGCCATGGCCCATGTAGGTTGTGTGGTCATAGGGCCATGCAGGCTTTCCTCCAGCAGCAGCATCTGCAAGGTGAGTCTCACTTCTGCCAGCTGATTTGCCCAAGTAGTATATTATCTTTTTGTAGATATCCACTCTAGACACTTTTTTCCCTTTTCCCTTTTCCCTTTTCCCTTTTCCCTTTTCCCTTTTCCCTTTTCCCTTTTCCCTTTTCCCTTTTCCCTTTTCCCTTTTCCCTTTT
>VZSG01000104.1:1173664-1199192 GCA_013398315.1 Nothoprocta pentlandii
CCTTTTCCCTTTTCCCTTTTCCCTTTTCCCTTTTCCCTTTTCCCTTTTTTTTCCCCTTTCTTCTGTCTCTGGTTACATCCGTACTTTTGAAGGTTGCTGAAGAGGCAAAGAGAGGGACTTTCTGTAAAGGATTAATATAAAAGGACATTTATACCCTTTAATTTATTATAACAAGAGGCTTTAATAATAGCGTAGATACCAGAAGCTGAGCTGAAGCCTTCATAAGAAGTACAAAGAGAGGAAATGTAATATGCTGTATACATAGTTGAAATATCATTGCTACTTAAAGTGAAGCACTTACATTCAAAGTGCTCTCTAATCCATTTTAAATTGAATATGAATAGTTCAGTGATAATGCCATCTTTTTCATCAGTGTGGTTTTTTTTTTTTTTCTTTCAGATATAATCATTGATCCTAAAAGCCCAACATTTCTGCTGAACCTCTTCCTGGAGACAGTTTTGCAAATGCTGTAAATAGAACTAGAAGAAAGAGAAGATATGTAGTCTTGAATGGGTCTCTTGAAATATTCTGTCATCTTTCAGTTTTACCCTTCCAGCATTTGTTTTGTTCCCACTTTTTAATTCTGTTAACTCTATTAACTTCTAATATTTTTAACAACACAACCCTTCATTTTGTGCTCTAATTCATCCTGGTCATCTCGCATCTCGTGTTCTACATTCAAGCCAGTTTGCAGCAAAACAGGGTTGTGGTCCGTGATGCTAATATATTTTCTGCTGTCCAATGTGTTTGAGGTCTTGTAAGAGCACAGGATTTGGGTTTCAGGTTAAGTAGGCATTAAAATGGCATCAACCCTCCTATGAACTCCTGTAGAGTCCTCTTGCCAGAGTCCTCTTGTAGAGTCCTCTTTAATTCTTGGGAATTAAACCTGGGCTTTATTGAATGATTGAATGAACCAGCCTGGCAATTGGCAATCCCCAATGACAGGAGCTCATACGAAGGGCCAGGTCATATGAATGACTCCTAACAAAATCTACTTGCAATTTCCAAGCAAGACATTAAGGAAGAACACACCAGATGGACAGGGAGGACCAAGATGAGACCTTTCCAAGCACTCCTTTATACAATGCTCCATATACTTTGCAAACCTTGCCTGCTGCTTGTCTATGTTGGGATATTCTATAAACATCCAATGTTTCTAAATACAGCTAACCTTGAGGAAATTTTTCATGTTATTCCCTGCCTTTCTGAAATCTGGTTCACATAGTATTTTAAAGTTGATATCTTTTCTTTGTATTTTTTATCAATATCTGTATTTGCTGACCCTCCAAACTGACATTTGAAGACACATGTATGGCATATTTTATTATCAGGTTGCTGATTACAGTGCGGTTCTTCCCTCTATGCCAGAGTCACAGCAAATCTTTCCCACAAAAGGAAAAAGAAAAAAATCCAGTTTCCTTCTCCTATCTGCAATACTTCTGCTTACATAGATTAAAAACCAAATGCTTCCTTACTATCAATCTTGGTATAATTTAGCTCCAGGCTAGCTCTGGGGTTGTTTTTATAAACACAGAGGAAAATGATGACACGTGGAGGTTTCCACGTTGCCTGAACCGCGCTGAATGCCCTGTGACAGCTCTGACGCTCCTGGAATTCCCTTCTGCCTCCCCAAGCCTCGTGCCTCAGCAGGGGAGCAAAACGAGGGCAGATTTTAGACATGTTCTACTATTATGAGCGCTTTGCCTCTCTTTAGAGCCACAGATTTTTAGTAAGTGAGAATGTGAGATAATACAGAGATGTTTCCTGGTAATCGGGCTTTGGGATTCCTTGGGAAGTCTGTGTCACTGTTCGTTTCTTGTTTAATCTGCAGTTACCCAAAAGGATGTATAAAGTGTGTGACGAGGCTCAGACGTCCTGGGTACTGGGCAGCAGGTCTCAGATCAACATAGTCTGCATTACAATTTATTCTAGTACTTCTGCACTGCAAAGGTTTTGGAGTTAGTTCAACGTTAAACTTATGCTGCTTCTCCTCTCATCAGTGGAGGATGCACAGCAATACAGACAAACAAACGCCAAAAAAAAAAAAAAAAAAAAAAAAAAAAAGAAAATGGGGCTTTTGTGGAAGCCAAGAGATGTGTGACAATGCATGTTTGTAACATCAGAGTAACCCCCCTCCTATCTCCTTCCAGAAGAGGAGATGTTGCACACACTTTCTCTATGATATTTAGGGCATTTCTCGAAGCGTAAGGTAGCTCACACCATAAGCTAAGGGAGTGTAATGCATGTTCTTACCCAGCCCTCCCACTCTCTTTGTAAAACGTTTAAATACAGTGTTTACTTCCATGGTTGTGAGAAGAAGCAAGGAGGGTTTTGGATTGGTTTTCTTTATTTTATTTTACTTTTTTTTCCTTGCAGGATAGGATGAAGCACAGCATGATGACAGCTGAAAGTCCGTGTATGTATGAGACCTTCCAGGATCATCCTGTGATCCATCCGCCCTCCCGTGGCCGATGCCACCTGTGGCAGAACCTGCAGGTATGGTTAGACCACAGGCATTTGATTTATCCTTTATCCTTGCCTTTAAACCCTTATCTCAGGTGGTTTGCTCTGCTGGTGTGGTCCATCCTGGGCAGCCTGATGGCTCCTCGTGGCATTTGCTGCCAGCTGGTGGCATCTTCGCACCACCACTGTGGTTGATGCCATGGAGAGCAGCCTGGATCTCCTCCACTTTGCTGGGATGTGTTGGGAAAGGGGTCTGAGAGGAAACTTCAGCCTAGACCTTAACCAGTGATAGTTTGTTGTGGTTAGAGAGAAGATGATACTGCAGGTGAGGAGGCTTTTTGTGTTGTATGATAACGCAGTTACTGTAGTGAATATTGTTCAGTGCTCTGCAGAGCATCAAAGCCGGCGTTGGGGGGTAGGAAGGAACGTACAGGCGCCCAGGATTAATATTTTAACCGGGATGCTGCTTGTAACATCTGCTATGCAGGGGTGGCTGTGCGAAGGCATGTTTTAACACATAATAGCTAAATGCGAATCGTGACATTTTTATAATTTGTCACTGCTGCCTGCACGCAAAGTTACATCTGTGAAGGGACTGTTTTAAGTTATTTGCAACAAATTTGCTTACAGTAGGGATGCTCTCTGTGGCATTGGCTTTGTCTTTGTGTGGGCAGCAGGGTCAGAAATGTTCAGATTTCAAATTCAAATGCCTCTTAAATAAGAGCATAGCAATGAGCTGGGTGGCCAAGGGTCGGCCGTCTCGGCGGGAGCAGAGGGTGTCAGACTGAAGCTCAGCAGCGCCTGTCACTGCAGCAAGGAGAAAAGCTGCCTTCCTCTGAGAATATTGACCCCAGCTTGGGTTACCTAAGAATAAAAACCTTTATAATATGAATGCTGAGCATTTGCAAGTGCTCCCAGAGCATCGTTCCTTCTGTGGGCCAGGATCCTGGTAGCATCATACCAGTGCTCAGCTTTGCACATAGATATGACACGTATGAGGGAGAGGGGGGAAACTCATCTTGTGTCTCAGACCAAAGAGTGAAATAAACCCTTTCCCCCTTACTTATTGCATGTGCGCATGCACATGTAAGTGCATGATGGTTTTGGCTGGTTTCTGTCATTAAAAGGTATCACTGTGTTTTTCCCAAGCCAGCTCAAATAGGATGCTATTTACATATACACTCAGGCTCTTAAAATCAGTATGAGTTTACTTAAGGGAAAAGGGAGTGTAGGTACTGCACCAAAATCCACTCGAGCAAAAAGGGCCATTATTCTTCATGTCATTGTGTTTCTAATAGACATTAGAGCCATTGCTTTTCATTTAGTCTGCAAAAGCAAAAAAAAAAAAAAAAAAAAAAAAAAAAAAAAAATTAAAAAAAAAAAAAAAAAAAAAAAAAAAAAAAAGTACTTGAAAATATTATTTTTGTCAATAATGCTCCTGATTTTGATGACAACAAGCTGCTAAATGAAAACCCAAATTCTATACTTCTGCACAAGCACTGCTCATCTTTCCCATTTTTCAGAAGTGAGTCTTTATCCATCCTCATGAAATGCCCAGGGTCACTGAGATTTATGATCAAGATGAGCAGGATCCTGTCCTGTGAAATGTTATTAATGGCTTGGTGACAATACACATAAATTGCATTGTGTGAGCTTCCATTATCACTCTTATTTGTAACCTCCTAAAAAATGTCAAGGTGATTAGTTATTTATATTCTTCCCCTTATTTAGGTGACCTCAAATTATGTTATTGCTTCTCATTTCACAACAGCTTTTGCCCTTCCCGACAGTTGCTACTATTCTATATGTCATGGAAGTCAAGCAGATTAGTAAAGCAATATTCTTACCCAGCCCTACCGGCTGGTCCAATTTAAATGGTTAGTGTCTCTGTAAACCAGCCGTACATTTAAAACAGCTTCTGTAAAGCAGCTTACATAGCTATGTTTACAGTTTTTAGACAGCTTAGCTGAGCAGAATTCATTTTATCCTGTTGACATTGAACAGCAGAGCTATTGAATAGGATCTAAAAATAATTCTCTGTGAGGTACCTGCAAACTGAAGGTGCTCAGTTACACCAAAACTGGTTTGAAAGCGCCTGAGCAAATACTGTAAATTCAATAAGGGAGTTGCTGAGAAAGCCCAGGTGCTGATCTGGCTTTAGGAAGTGGTAGCTGTGCAAGCAAACGTGAACAGGGCTGCTAACGAGAGCAGAGGAAACCTGCTTTTGGTGACGGTGAGGATGGCAACCTGGAAGGACCCGAATGATCTGAGCCCTCATGTTACGTTATTTGGTAGCCTACAGTCATGTCATTCCCCATGGGCTGATGAAAGACATGGGCTTGTTTAACAAATCCCACGTTGAATCAAATTTAATCAATTCTACCTTGAATAATGTATATGGCAAATAATTTTGCCAAGCCTATCAATTAAATGTATGTTGTGAATTAAACAGAGTGTTAAATATTATTAATACCAATCAAGTAATGAAGACTACTCTAGCTAATTTTTACCCCTGCTTGAGAAATGGGAAATGGGAAGTGGGAAATTGGTGGCTAGGTTTGTTGGGAGGCTGCACTTTATGCTGGTATGGTCATACAACACAGGCCGACTCTGGTTCCTCGGCTGAAGTAAATTTATGGTTACTTTATGTCCCACAAACAGAATATAGGAAAGGGGTGTCTGACCTGCGGGTTTTTCCTGAAGAAACTGTGGGATGAAATGCAAATACTTGTAGCCCTTGACCCTGTGCATCCTGGTGATAATATATATGAGTCACCTGCAAATAAAGTATGATATAATGTGTGTTTATAGTCCTGGACATTGTGTTCTTCATCTTTTCTACATCGCTTTAAATAGTGTAAAGTCCACCCTGTCCTTGGACAGCTTTGTTTTAAAGCAAATTCGGAAAGGGAAATAAAGGAGTGTCTGGGTGTCTGGAAACTGTTCCCCTGGGTTGCAGTCATGCTAAGCTGTGGAGCAAACAGAGCTCGAGCAGCATTTAACACCTCTCTGCAGCTCCTGCGATGTTTCTCAGTAGCCAAGGTAGTATTAAAAGCACATTTAAATTCAGTATTGTGAGACTGGCCGCGTTTGATTGCAGTATTGACTCTGGTACCCTCAGGGCTTTTGTGAGGATCAAAATATTTTGGAGCAAAGACAGCTCCAAATGAATAAAAATCTGGCCCTCCTCCAGCCCTTTTACCAGTTGCAAGAGGGGCAGAAGAGATTGGACCAGCTCAAACCAGGTGCTGGGCAAAGCAAGACAGAGGTGCTGCAGTTCTGAGCTCTGCCCTAAGGATGATGGTGTTCCCTGCAATTGATAACTGGTTGCTTTGTACAAACAGGTTGCTTTATATAAAATAAAAGAAGTGGTATTTGGCTTTTCTCCTCATAGAAATGAACTTGAGGAATTGCTCTGATCCTATAAAAATGTTTGATAGACTTTCAGTGAGATTATTTATTTCTAGAAAGATGGAATAGTGCTTCAGAGGGACATGGCAAAAGCTGTAGCTAATCTCCAGGAAAAAGCACATTTCCCCTGGGTTCATACTGAGTAAAAAGCTCAGAGAGAAGGTGACCACTTCAGATGATGCAAAGTTTCCCTGCCCTGAACTGTTGACTATTGTTTTCTGCTATCTCATATGGCATAAGCTTTCTTAAAAACAGCTGTGACTGGTAATTTATGTGTATTTAATAACATGTAATTTCTGATTAGTGTTATTCTGAATAGTGTTTCTATGCATGTAATTCTGAATAGGGTTTCTGTTAAGCTCAAAGAATCTGGTCTACTATGGGTGAAAGTAGGGAGCTTCTGAGCTTCTCTTTTTCGTTTGTGCATAAAAAATTAGCTACAAGGGTTTATGAGACTTCTAAGGTGAAGTCCCTAAAGCTTGAAGAGGTGCCCCTTTTGGCCCATGCCATTTTGAGACAGGTAGGTGAAGAGTTAAGCCCGGCACGAAGGCTCAGTTAAGCAGGGCAGCTACCAGCTTTGGAGAGGAATTCATGGAGGTCAGAGCAGCTCTCCAGCTTTGGGAAGGTTTATGCCCCGAGGTTCGGAGGTTTATGCTTCTCATCCAAGGTTAATTCCTGTTAACGTCTAGTAGGGGCCAAGATCAGCTGAAACTGAATTTGGATTTACAGGACGAGTGGATGGGGAAAGAAGTGAAAAAGAAAACAATTCCTGATAAAAGTGCAAGTATCTTCTGCAAAATATATATCCTTGCTCTTTTTTATTAAATTGTAAATCCAGATTGGATGAGTTGTCACCCTCTCTAACTCATGTTTTCTGTTAATTTCTTCCCAACTAGCGCATTTTTTTTTTCCACATTACGTGACTTCACTAAGCTTCAGCACAAAATCTCCAAATGGCTCGAGGTACATTGACAGCATCAGAAATTCAATTTGTTTTCATTATAAAGAGATTTCAATCTGCAGACAATAACCTCTAAAGTTTGTGGCATGCTCTGAAACCCGGTTGACTGGATTTATTAGGGAACTGCTGTAATTGTCAGAACAGCTTGGGCTCTTTTTGCCCATCTTCCTTTCTGAAAGCTGATGCACTGTAAAACAATGCAGCTTTTGCATTGTCTCTTCCCAAATTTTGCTTCCCTACAATTTTGCTCCCTATTTTCAACATCATACATCATCTTCCATCAGCACCGTCATACATCATCATACATGCATCTTCCTACAGTACAAAACTTTTACCAATTTTTCTCCAAACCCCAACATTTTTGTTGCAGTTAAATTAGAAGCGAAGAAGCTGGGCTGTATTTGTGGTGATATGACAGCACTTTTGCATTCGAGGGTCTTAATGCAAGATTGTCAGCTAGGTGCTGCTCCGAGCAGAGCGTGCAAGTAGGAAAGAGCTGGAGCAGCTCTCCTGCACTCCTCATGCCATGTGCATCCAAAGCCAGGTCTAACTTAGACCAGACTATTACTTCAAAGAAGAGATTATTGTTTGTTTATTTGTTTATTTATTTATTTCTACACTTCATGGAGGCCACCCAGACGGGCTATGACATTTTGAGGGTGTTTGGAGGTACCCCAAATAGATAACCTGAGGCTGTCCAAATTGCTGCTTATGGGAGCAGCATGGAAAAGGGGGTCATTTCTCTCTCTTCTCAGTTTATGCACAAAGCTGTTGCCTTCAGACTGAATTGTTATTTTCTTTAGGTCTTTTTCAAGTAAATCCTCCTTGCAGCATTCCTAGAATAGCACTAATCATGGCAGCTTCTAATTAGAGGCTGAAGGATACCTAGCTCTTCGTACCTTTCTCGCGCAATATTCAATGGGCTCTGCAATGGTAATCCACGGCAACAGCAATGTGGCTTTCCCCTAGCCCCTCCTTGCAGCTGGAGCCTAATAAATTACCAGCAGAGAGCAATTTTTCATTTTTGAACTAAAAAATAAAATGACATCTCAACAGCAGCATCGGCTCCAGTGACCTCAAGTGTGCCCGTCACAGGCCATCAGTCCCTGAGCACCTGTCAGCGTTGGGGATTTTGTTAAAAAATGTCATAGTGTCAACACATTTACCATCCAAAACTTTTCTGTTAGTGTCTTCTCTTGTTTTATATCCCTATCATTCAGTGTTAAAGCGTTAAAAATGCTGCAAATTCTCTGGAAGTGGAGCAGTAGTGTTTGGTAACAGGATGCTCATTTCCTTTAAGTACTTCCATCCAGCCCCGAAGAAGTAATCACTTTACAGAAGCTAATAAAGAATGGATTAAGCTGCAGCTTTGAAGAACTCATCTCAAAAGGGCCTTGAAACCACTGTCTGAAAGCAATAATATCAGTATTAGAAGCTGAAAAATTACACCAACAGATCTAGGTCAGTGCATTATCAGGAGAAACAATGGAACTGATGTCAGAAATATGACCAAAAATCTTCCTCTAGTAGTCTGGGGGGATTTAAGTCATCGCCTTTGTTTTCATTTGAAGGGTTTGCAGCATGACTTCCTCTAAATCTGAGTCCTTGTCTTGGAGATTTGACTCACAAGGGAGAACTCTGCACTAGGTTCATTTCATCATCTCTGCAGAGACGTTCACCTATTATTATTATTAATGGCTACTAATATGTGTGGGCTACTATAAATGGATATTTATATACTTACATGCCTGTATACTTGTATTCTCAATTTCCTCTAAAATGATTATTTTTGGTTTCCTGTTAGTATGTCTGTGGTGCATTGTGGTGTATCCAGGAAATATGGCAATATAATGTAGCTGCAATGCCACGCTGAGCTGTTTGAAATGTTAAATTTTATACTGCAGTCCCAATGATCTTCCCCTATTTGTTAAAGCCTCTACCCAAGGTATCAAACTTCAAAAAAGCCCTTGAAAACTATATTACAAGCTGGTGTCTATACTAGTCTGACATTAAATGTTTGCATTTGCTGAGTGATTCAAGCTCAAAAAAGTTTTCTTCTCGACATTAATTTTTGAACAGCAAATGATGAATGAGATGGGTGGAGAAAACTAATACAGGCAGTGACAAATAAATGATAGATCCAGGCCCTGAGTTATCTTTAACATTTTTGCTGTCTGGGTTGGGAAATATTTCCCAACTTATATATTTCCTTTAAATTGTTGTGAATGTTTTCTTTTTTTCTTCTTTTTTTTCCCCTTTTTCCAGGAAGAAAAACTAGGCAAACAGTTTCAGCGCAAACCCATCTGTGAACCTGTGACATGTAATTCCACAGACAGCAGGATTTTCCAAGGACAGGCCAGATCACAGCCATAGGAATCCATTCTAAAGGTAAATGTTGCCCGGAGAGCAACAGCTTTGCCAAAATAATCCCGTCCTTCATGGGAATATTCACGTTGAAATGAGACAGAGTCAATTGCACTGGTGACGTCTCCACAATATCATAAATCAACCCCAGGTGAAGATTTAAAATTATATTTTTAATCTCTGGAAATTAAATCTAGTCACTGTGGGCTTTCATCCTCTCCGAGGGAGCTTCGGAGCAGTGTTATATACATTATAGCACTGAGTCACACGCGATGCGTAATCGCAGCAGGGTGTTAATACAGACAAAGCTTAAACCCTGTATCCACCTTTTTTGATGTTAGCAATAAAACTGAGATTCAAAAATGTTTTATCGACTTTCATGAAAAGCACAATTTTAATAATATGCTAATAGGAAAGAAACCAGAGTGTCTGTGAGAAAATTATAAAAGTTTTTTTTTTTTTTTTTTTGAATTCTGTAAATGCTAATGGATGCCAGGAAACTACCTATGTAGCAGCTGTGTAATTTGATTGTGTATACCATTGCAAAAGGTAATTAAGCATCTGAGGGGAAAAAAAGGGAGCGGGGAGAGGGAAATAAATAATGCCAGAATAAAATGAGTTGTATAGCTACAGGAAAGCTATTTTAAAAAATCAATTATTCTCCGAAACATGAGAAGCTCCATTTCAGAAATTACAGCAGAAGGAACTGCTGGTAACCACCCCACTATAGATCCATTTCTCCCACCAGCAGCAGCACTTCCAGAGGGAAAGGCAAGCTGTTCATTCCGGAATGCCCCCAAGACACAGACTTTCTCTAAGTGAACTTCTTAGTCCCTCGTATTCGTCAATAGCAAAGGAAAGCAAATCTGAAATAAAGAGAAATGCTTAGCAAAGAAACATTACTGGCCTTAAAAGCTCCTACTGAGCCTAATATCTATGGGCTATGTTGTGATTCGGCGTGTCAGTTTGGATTATTCTAAATCCTAATTCCTCATTATTGATACCTTTTCCTGCAGGGGCAGCTATGCACTGTAATACTGCTGTTTTGGGGGTTTTGTTTGTTTGTTTTGATAACTAACCTTCAGAGTGTTAAGTAATAGGGTGCGGGAGTGGTGAGGGGCTGGAGAGGAAGCATTTTTTTTTCTTAATGCATTTAATTGACTGCTAGAGATTGTTGTTTGTGTGAAATGACAGTATATTATCCAAAAATCTAGATTTAATTCATAGACTCGCAGCCAATCCATAGTGTACAATAGTATTTTCACAATATAATAGAGTTCCCACGAGGGAAGTTACAGTTTTGCAGGGTTGGCAGGTGCACAGGGAAAAAAAAAAAATAAAAAAAAAACCTTTCAAAATTGATTTTTTCTGCTATTATTTTCGATAATAAGACAATAAATTATGTTGTTATACTAATTTATAATTTGGCTTCGAAAGACTTAACTTTTAGTAATGGATTAGCAAAGCTGACGTGCCGCACTCGGCAAGGTAAAGAGACTTTGCTTTTAACTGTTTTCCAAGGGATTTGGGGCTTGACGTCTCTGCAGAGCTTGGCTGTGCAATGGTTGTCCCGGCGCGTTGCAAAGCTGGCCCTTCGCACGACGGATTAACTCCGGACCTCTGCTTGACAGATTAGCTCAATATACAAAAGAGCTTTGATCAGTTTATGTACAATGCAGGGGCTTCTAATGAGTTCATTTT
Organism: Nothoprocta pentlandii; assembly: GCA_013398315.1. Taxonomy (NCBI): domain Eukaryota; kingdom Metazoa; phylum Chordata; class Aves; order Tinamiformes; family Tinamidae; genus Nothoprocta; species Nothoprocta pentlandii. The sequence continues at coordinate 1,184,565 of VZSG01000104.1, forward strand.
TAAGCACTTCTTCAATATGAACGGGAAAATAATCTTGGTTCCTGCAGTGCTCTCCCCTACCTTTCTTACTGAGATTTATTTTCATCCAAAAGATCGATTAATTGGAAAATAGGCCAATAACTCCTCTAGCTCACTGCCCTCCTTCAGAGTTTCTCCCTCTTGGTGACCTCCTGTCACAGTGAATCGATGCTCCCTTGTCCCACAATGAGGCAAAACGTGTGTTTTTAGGTACTGCGGCAGGCGCCCCGCCTGGGCGACACGCACAGAACCTGGCTCTTCGCTGCGGTGACTTTTTGCAAAGCATTTGACGATACAAAAATAGTTTGCTTTTGGTCAAATTAGCGTTGCTCAGCAGTCATTGAGCACCTTCAACTAGGCAGCTCAAAGCAAGTTGCTGACCAAGAAAAAGACAGGAATATTTTATCTGCTATCCATATTTTTGCCTCTATATACATCAGTGCACATATGGTATAGATTTCCCTTCCGTAGGGGGATATGAAAGGACTGATGAACCAAAGTCCTACCCGTTGTCGTGGGAAATAGAAGAGCGTCCACAGGAGGTGGAGGTGGAGTATTGGAGAGAGCAGGACGAGGCAAGGAGGAGGGTAGAGACATCTTTGTAGGACAGGCTGGTTTCCTCCTTTAAAAAGGCACCCTGAGTGCCTGCTGTAGGAAGGAGACTGGTTACATCACCAGGACACGTCACCCTCGGGGACCAGGTCTCTCCTTGCAGTGTGTATGCGCCTGCCCAAAGGGGAATTCTGACCTACAGCAGCTTTAATTGTCCCACATTAAATGTAATCTAAATTAACACCAAACAACAGCACCTCTTTCTTTCTAGGGCAGGAGAAACTGAGAATGTTATGGGATTAAGGCCCGTTGATGATGTGCTTGGCTTGCTTGCTAGTGTAAGGATGTCAGCTCTCATGAGCCACTCTGACTTATTTCGGGCTGTTGCAAATCTGTAGGAGTGAATGTGTGCTGCTGACTAAGCCGAGAGCGTTTTTGAAGAAAGGGCATAGTCCTATATAATCCTACACCAAATGTGGCTTATGAAGGTGGCCACGGGGCTGCTACCTCAGACTGAAAGTCGGTGGCAGTTTCTTCACAGTGGGCCCACACAGATTCTGTTCCTGACACTTATTATTAGAGAGCAGATGTCAAGCTCATGCATCAGCAGGTCTATCCAGATGCCAGACATCCCGAGGACTCGCAACACCAGGGAATGGGGCCTGGCATCTGCTGCCCGTGGCAATGCTGGCACCTACCAGGTTGCTCGCAGGATGCACGGAGCAGCTGGGAAGGCCTGAAATTAGGTGTCTGAGGCTAAATGACCCAAGAAAGTCCAAGGTAGAAGAGACATGAACTCTTTCCTCTCTTAACTCAGCAACAGTACCTGAGGAAATCAGCCTTGATGGGTGTTTCCTTGCAACATCCTCAGGATGAAGTGATTTAAGCCGTAATTACACAGCTGGGTCTGCTGTTATCTGTAATGCTCTCCATAGAGTGAAGCACTGCCTAAGCCTCAGCCTCATGATTGCAGGATCTTCAGATAAATAAGGCAAAAATCACAAGCAAGTAGGTGGGAAGATTTCTTTTTTTTTTCTTCTCATTCTTATTTTTATTTAATAGTTTTATTCTTGTTGTGATGGATGGACTCATTCATTTTTACGACTATGGGAAACTATTGTTAATGATTTTCTAAAATTGAAGATTAAGTTTTCTGTGTAATTAAGACTTCTATTGTGAGCTTTAAACATTAGTCAATTATTACCTCATTTAAATAAATGGGTAAGATCATTGTGGCATTTGTGGGGCAAAATAAGAGAGTAGTATTAATAATTAAGTAATTGTGGTTATGGACATGATGTTAGTCTGTGTTATCTTGAAACAAGTCTTTTTAGTTGTAGCTCCTTTACTTGGAGGATCAAATCAAACATCTCTCTCCAGAACCGATGTTTGGGGTGTTTCAGACTAAAATAATATTGCTGTTTTCTCCAGGTGTGCCATGCAGAAGTACTGAAAGATGTTTCTTGTTCAGCTTTGTGGACAGACTACCTTCTCCGTATGCTAAATCGTAAGATAGATGATCAAAGCAAGCGTGATTGGTATTCTGTTAATTTATTAATTGAATCTCAGTTGTGATTTGCATGTAGAGTTTCATTTTTTCTGTTAGGCTAATGAAGTTTGGGTTGCCTCCAATTATATGTTCACTTAAGCTCCCCCAGTTAGCCAATACTAAACACCCCAAAACTGTTTTCCCTTTCAAGCTGTGGCCCAGTGCAGGCTCGGGCCACAGTTCCCATTTGGGAAGGATGGTGACAGCAGCTCCCAATTCCACTGATTTCCAGGAAGACTTAGGTGCCTTCAGTGCCCTTTGTGCTTTCAAACATGTGGCTCAAAAAATCAGCCTCTTAATTGAAGGAGAAAGCGAGGCAATGAAATGTTATAATCAGTGCTGCTCTTGTAGCATCTGAGCAATGATACGTGTGCTTGGTGTTTATAGACGACAGAGGAACTTTTAAAACCAAGAGAATAGCAGAAAATCTGTTATTTATTTTTATCCCTATTCACATGACCTTTACTGGAGTCTCTGAAGTAGAGCAGAGACGATGAAATCTGAAATATTAGCCAGAACGACTAATATTCAAAATAACAACAAAAGACAGATCTTTGCTTTCTTCTTTTCTCTCTGTCAGGGCTATTTTCTGAGTTGACATTGTGAAATCAGTGTGGCTGGTCGTGAATGATGTATGAAAAGGAAAAATGCCTGCCTATTGCTCCGAGCAGCGCACGGTGCAATGAGATCAGGGAGTTGCTGCTATCCTGTGCTGTTTGCTGGGTCCTTTGCACACAGGCCCACTGTTAAGGTTCGCGCTAGAAGAAAAGGCTGTCGTGCTTTCAGAAAGCAAAAGAAGAAAAGAATAGGTGAGAATACATTTTATCTTGTTGCTTTGTGCAGACAGCGGATGGCAAAAGCCTTGTGGGGGCTGGAAAGGCAGGTTCAAGTTAAACTGGAAGTTTTGCCAAAGATTTGAGTGAACAGCAGCCCATTAGCATAAATATTTTGGATTAAATACATGGGTTGTACATATGAGGAGTAAGAATAATTTACTGAGAGTGTTCTCTTGGCAAAATACGACTATTCTTGGGTATTTAGTAGGGAAGTAGGTATCCCGGGGAAAGGAGAGAGCAGGAGTTCCTTTGCTAACACAAGGTTTAATGTCACGCTACTGGTCTTGTAGCTGCTTTCATGACCATGGTGAGGACAGCCTCCTTGTCCCTCAGATCCTTCAGAAAGCACTCCTGGGAGCCATGAAAATATACTAATAAACATAATTACATAATTAAAAGCACCTGTTGCTAAAGTTTATTGAGAATTCTCCATCAAGAAGTTTTTCTGACTATGCTTTTCCATGTGTGATAAAGAGATTGGATATTTGAATATTTTGACTATTGATAAAACCAGACCAAAACTGCAGCAGTTTAGGCCTTCCTACCTATAGGCTCATGCACATGAAATGTGGTTTTATTGTTTTAGCAAATCATATCTCCAGAACTTAGATATACTTTTTAAGTCCAGAATAAACTTTTTCTGGATTCATAGAAGCTGTTTCTATCAGAAGGGAAATGCTGAGAGCTGGAGCGCTGCTGCTGCAGATTAATGTTTGTCTTTAGACTTTCCATAACTTGCCTTGTGTCTGTTGTTGCGTCCCAAGAAGCAGCAAGGGATTAAGTGACAATATCCTGATGAACATAGAGGAGAGAGACAATGCGATGTGAAAAAACTCCATGCAGGCTCTTCTCTGTCTTGCTATAGACATAGCATCTCCACTATATCTCTATCTATTTGTTCATGCTGTATTACTGCCTAAAAACCTTAATTGTAGATGTGACTCCTGCTGTAAAGGGTGGTCTCCAAACACTGCAAAAAGATCCTCTTGCCCAACAAGCAAACATAAAGTGGGTTATGTAGATTTAGATTCCAGATGTCTGCAACTCAAGATCCTGGCAGAGTTATTCCTTTTCCTTTCCAGTTCTCTCTAAAAATAGAAGTATTTGAAGAATTGCTCACACTACTTAGCCTATTTTAACTATGATCCTATTCACAGGCCCAACCTTCGTTAGAAGAAATAACTATGAAAGAAATCAATATATGATCCAAAATTAAAATAAAAATATCAAGGGAAGGTAGATTTTTTCCTAATCTCGGACATGAATTTGACTTAAAGCTGCTGAGGGAGATCTAGTCAATACCTATAATTATAGATATATTTTTACCTTGCTCTATAATTCTCCAGGTTTATAAAAATAATGTTCTATTAGGATTGAAAGCTCACTGGAAGACACATTATGCATAATCCATAACAAGGGTCAAATCAAATGGCATTTTGTCGATCAGCTGGAAAGAAAAGAAAGTAGTTGAGACAATTGGAAGGGATCACATATATGAGAACAAGTGATGCTCCTTAAAATCACAGTCTGTCTTTTTTGTCAAAGTGAAATGAAATTAAAACAATGAATCATTTTAAGTCCAACTCGGGCCAATTGTAGCTTTGGTTTCTACAAATACAAGTAACCTCATCTAAAAGAAATTTTTCAGTCATGAGAAATAATGCCTTCAACAACGTAGACCTCAGCAAAAGTTATGGACTGATACTTGTTCTGGAGTTTGCAGTGTCTCTTTGGAAGTATTCTGCTCAGACGTACACACACCACCTGCCTTTTGTGGGTGTTAGTTATCCACATCTTCTCTTCATGAAGTGGTGAACTCATTTTTATGTATAACTTCATAACTTTATATATATATATATATACTTATGTATGTGACCTCTGCATAACTTCAGTGATTTTTTTTTTCCTCCCTGCACTCTTATCCAGTTGAATAGATACCTTAAGGTTGCTTTAACCTTCGTGATGCTTTAGAATTCTTCCCAGTAAATAATTGAACATGGAAGAAAAAAAAAAAAAAAAANAAAAAAAAAAAAAAAAAAAAAAAGCCCCATTACAAAAGGCTGCAACATTCATTTTACTGTTGAAACAGATGCAACATGAATTTATTTAGTTCTAAAGAGTGCTGTTATCAATGCCTAATTCATTTCCTCGCAACGCAGAAAGATAAAGACCAGCACTCTCTTCTCAAGGTTATAACTACCCTAATTCGTTCCAGGTTTCTGACTTGTAACAAGTTACATTCGCACATTCAGTGATTGATCACAGTTTGTTAGAACAAGGCATAATTCCCCACCCGTTTGTGGTTTCTGATTTATGAGCGGCTTACGTACGACCGTCTGATATGTACATGCTGTTCTGATACTTCAATAGAGTTTAATACATGTATTTTGAAGGCAAATTTTGCTTAATAATAACGTCAGCCTCGTGTGCTGGCTTGCATAAAAGATTTTTTTTTCTTCAAGCTGCAACAAGTTTTCTTCAAATTGTTTTTTTCAGTGGTTCTCTCTTCAGGTTGAGAGCTCACGTTGTGTATGTGATATGTTTGAACTGTCTATTGGATGGATGAGTTTCTGCACAGGAGTCGAAAGTGATGGACTTACTTGTTAATCAGAGCAGGTTAGCATAGTGTACATTTTCAAGAATTTCTGTAACCCCTTCCACTTGCTAAAAACTCCCCAGGTGTGTTTGTCTTCAGCTTGTAGTGCATCTGCCTGTAAAATGTGTTCTCTATCTGAACAGAAGCTTGGTTTCTTCCTCAGTCTCTAGTTCATCCTACTCCAAACTGATATCAATCAAAATGAGACTACAGTCCCAAAAAGGATAGAGAAGCACTGTATTCCCTCCCATGTCAGTCTGCGTTATCGTTCCCCTCAAAGGACTAGTTGCCTTCTTAGAGATGCAGATGCATTTTATGCAGCCTCCAGCCTGTTCTTGCACCTGATGGTGCAATTATTTTCAAACTGTAGAACTAGTAATTCATCTTCCAGCTTTTAAACTCTTGCTGTATTTTTTAAATACAGGCATTTCTTGCTGGGAGATGATGGTCTTGCTTCTTTCAGCGTGGCTGCAAAAGGAGCATTGCACTGCATGCTAAGCAATCATTCCTGCAAGAATAATAATAGAGTTGACAAAAAATACAGGAAAAAATAATTAAAAAAAAAAAAAATATTAAAAAGCATTCTGGATGTTCTTCTGTCAACATTTCCTATGCTTCCTGTACAAAGTCTTCAACCAGGATCCTTCAGCCGATTTTGCCTGTAATAAGATGATAAGACTTTTAACCAGCATCATATCCTCTGGTTGATGTCATAGCACAGAGTGCTGAAAACAAGGCCTAAAATGGCAGACATACTGCTGGAAAAGATGCCAAAAAAGAGAGTAGAAAGATTATTAAAGGGCAAATGGTTTGACACGCACAGCACCAAATCATTTACTGGATGACAGGCTTTGGGAAGCAAGGCAAAAGAAATCTGCCTACAGCAAACATTCAGGGAAGAAAATTATTTAGCATAATGAAAAGGAACAGAGCTATGAATAATGAGCTAAAATTAGGAAGGGAGAGTGGCACTTAGGCTGAATATCAAGTAAAGTTTCCTGAGGATTAGAGGAAGTGGAAGAGGGTGCACTGCGTGGTGTATGAGAAACCAGAGTGTTTCTTAGGGGTGTCCCTCCACTGCCATTCCCACCCGAGCTGAGGATGCCTCATTTCCCATCCTCTCATCATGCACAGTCTCTCTCTGTTCATTATGGATACATAATTATTTTCAGTGCAGTGGCTTTGCATTTTACCGCATCACCTCCTCTAAACGCACACACTTGCAAAATCATCATGGGGCTGTATTTCTTTTCAGTGCCCTGATTTGGCAGTGTATTCACAGGACGGGACCAGTGTAGAAGATGTCTCAGCATTGTCTAAATACCGAATAAGCAGGAGTGATGGAGTTCACGTTTATAGACCTTCCTTTGGAAGTAAGTGGTTGTGTGTATTTGTGGTAAACAATTAAAGAAGCTTGACTCCAAGTGCTTGGATGTACAATAATAGATGGCAAAGGTGGAGGCATTGAAAAAAGACAACACATTTATCATGCAGCAAAAAAGCCTCTGTGATTCGGGAGAATTGTGCCTTTTCCTTCAGCTATTACTCATAGCTCTGTGTTGCACAGGAAAAAAAAAAAAAAAGGTAGGTAGGAAAAAAAAATACAACAAAGCTAAGAAGCGAAGAGGAAAATTCCAAATTTTAATATACTAATGAACACTGGATTGCTGAGCTTTGCAGAGTAGGAAGGGTCTTTACCTTCCATCAGTTCTGTTTATTTTTTAGTACCTAAATACAGTGGATACGTAGAACTTAAAATTTATACTCGAAGTTATATGGGATGCATTAATATGTAACACTATTGTAGATTGCTTTCTTAATTTATATGTGAAAATTGCAATGGAAATTAACCCCGGAAAGTACTTTGAAAGCATTGCCAGCTTCCAGTTGTTCTGGCGTTAAAAGAGACAATTGGAGTTTTGCTTGTGCGTTAGTGGTAGGGCTTGATTGGCAGGGAGCAGGACCCTCAACAGGGCTGATGCGATGGATGTGAAGGTGAGTGGCTTGCCTGTTCCCCTGCATGGTTCCTAAACCACATCTGTTTGCAGAAACATTCATATTTGAATGTGTTCCAGTGAAAAGAAACACATTTCATGTGAGAAAATACATGTTATTATGAAATGAAAATATGACTTGTGTGGTTTGGATTGGTCGTGGTGTTACCTCTTGCTCTAGCGGGGGATAACAGTCCATCTCACCTGTTTTTCCTGCTTCTCTTCCAGAAAAGCTGGAGAGTCCTCAGTTTGCTTGACCTCAAGCTGGTGCTCTCCAAGCTGGAATCTGGGTAGACTTCCATAACCTCAGGAACAGAGAGAGAGGAAGCCTGGAAGTGAAGCACCAGTGTTTTATTTCTCCTTGCTGAAGATGATGTACATCCAAGGTTGTATCTCTTACAAAACACATGAGATCTTAAAGATTTTTGTGCACTGCAATTTTTACAGCGTATATTTAAGTGGAAGTAAGTCAGATTTACACCTTGGTTCACCTCTGACTCATACTGTCCTGAAGACATGATGTAGATTTAGCAGAAGCCCCGGAACAGTGTCTTTACATGTGTATAAATGTAAAGGCACACTATAATTCAGTGAATTCAGCAAGCTGGGAAAAAAAAAAAGTTCAGAGATGGGACAAGAATAAAGCCTACAAGCAAGTAAATGTGATGATACACTAGAACAGCTTTTTTTTTTTACATAAGCCATTAATTAATGTTTTGCAGATGTATGTTGAATACCTTAAAATACTTTGAGAGCCTATATTGTTTCTTTTCAGTAGTTCTTCATTTTCTGAATAAGAACACACAAAAGTGAAGGCAAACTCTAGTGTGACAACTATGTAAGAAAGACTTCTTTTGTCCCAAAATCCCCTTTAATTTCATAACAATAAAATAATAATAATCATGATGCTAAATCTCTCCCACCACCATCAGTCACACTTAAATCACTGTGAGCACTTCATTAAAAAGAAACCTTGCAACACAGTAAATTTAAGGCAGCAGAATTTCAGTCAGTTCTTGTGGGAATGGAGCACAGCTCTTTCCTTCAGTCTGTGATTAATTTTTAAATAAATGAAACTACACAGGCATGAGACCTTAGAGGCTTCTAATTTGGTAGTCTCTGAAATGTTCCGATTAAATAGTAAGAAAGAAGTTTTTCAAAGATCCATATTTGAAAACTATTGTAAATATTAACGGTTTGTTTTATACCAAAGACTTCTGATACAATGGAGAAAATGCTGTGATGCATATTTCATTGCATGGTGTTACCAAGGTTGGGGTGGTAGAAGGTGTCTAAGCAAAGCTGGGTCTTTTCTGTGGCTCTACATCATGTATTTTGGGTGCAGTCATGGGATTGTCATTCACTGCAGAGCTTGTTTATTCCATTTCAGCGTCTCATCTTGGGCACGCAAGAGGACAGCTCATCTGAGGTGTCAGCTTGCCCTCACAATGATGATCTTTCTTCTGCTCCTGTATGACATGTAGAAGAAAAAAGAAAAGAAAGCATGAAGCTGTGGCTAATGGTTTCATTCTATTCAACACCTAACATCAGCGTCTGTCCTCCTCAGAGAAGACACTGCTGCCAGTATCACTCCTGCAGCCTGGCTTTGAGCTCAGAGTCAGATCTTGATGACTCAGATAGATTGATATCCAGATACTGAAGCGCTATAAATTTAGAAAATGTGGTCCATAATCTTCAAATGAGCAGATGTTTACTATTTCTGATGAGAGCCTATGGTGCACAGTCTGGAACAGAATATATATAAAATGCTTTAAATGGCTTAGATCATTGTGCTAGATCTTGTTTGAATAATATAGCCCAAGTTCATCTCACCATTTCTTGGCTTATGATTTTGGCCCATTTTCAACAAAAAAGTCTCGATAGAAACTAATTTTACTTTATATGGAACATCTCCTGACAGTGGATTCATAACAACCTATTAAAACTTAATTAACATTCCTGTCTTAAAATGTTTGTGAAATCTGAAGACCAAAAAAGTTATCACAGCAGACTTTCTTCCTGGAAAACAATTATTGTACATCACTGTAATTTAATCATGCTATTTTATACAATTCTGATGAAAATATGTACCGCGAAACTGAGCAAAGCTTTTTGATTTATTGCAGTTGCCAACTGTCTGTGAGATTCTTCATCCTTAATCATCACTGCATGAAATCGGGAAGAGCATGTAAACTGATCTGCTAAATAAGTCAAAGTGGTGCTGTGCTCCTGGACACTAGATGAAAGCCCTCTTATGTGACAAAGCTGATCTATTTTAGCAGATTTTCTGTGTGGATTATAGACTATAAATCTCTTATATAGTATGTTTTGTTCAGTTCAATATGCTTTGCATCTAAACCGTATTATTCAATGTCCTTTCTGTCACAGATGGTATCTGATTCACCCTGTCTAATGTGGTTTGTGGCCGTTTGGCTATCTGTTGGTATAGATTTTTAAAAAAGTATTATAATTTGTCATTTTATGGGATTAATTAGGTTCAGACAATTTGTCTATTGAATTATGTGGTGGCTTTGTGTAACTGTGATAAGAACTGTGTTGGCTCAATATTAAGGAAATTTAAATATCTACCCCTTAGGCGGTCGAAACAATACAAACTTCTAAGGGCTCCCTACATGGATTTTGTGCTTTAGACATCTGCTCAGATAGCAGCAAAGCCTGGATAAGTGATTAATGCTGTGTCAAAGATTTGGAAAGTTTTTGCCTAGAGTAGAGCCCTTCTGACAATGAGCCCACTAATCTGTTTGCTACTTTGGAGATAGTAGAACAAACTGAAAAATAGTCTCATAACCCAACCTCAAACATCAGAAAAGCCTTACTTGAAAAGTTACTTAAAAAATCATGTCTTTATGTCCTAGGTGACTTGGAATGGGATGAAGCATGGACAATACTGATGGGTGATTCTTCCAGGACGTGCATGCCGTGAGTTATCATTTCTGGTTCCAAATGATCCCAGCAGAAATAATGATTTCTAGATTTCTCATTGCATGATACCCAATGTTTCAAGTACATCTCAGTGAACGTTAGCTATTTTACTAGCACATTGCTTACACTGTTGATAGATGGGCAATTCTGATGTGAGCAAGGGAGGTGCTGACCCATATATCACATGGGATCAGCAGAAACTATGGGAAATGGGACTGTCGAACCACGGTCTGGTGCAACGGGTTGTGCATAATTGCATAAATAAAGAGGAAAAATGGAATAAACACGTATTCTGAAGTAGGGTCTGAAGAAAGAAACAGAAGTATCAGATTGGAAGTAACTTGTATGCTGGTTGTGTGTCTGTGCCTCTGCTAAGCGGCTCCCGAGAGCTTCCATAGTGAAGCATGTTGGAGCATCACTGCTGTTTGCATACTCCAGGCCATAGGTTTGTGTCCAAACTGCCCCATTTCTGTCCTCTGTGCATAGCACCTGGGCTGTCCGTGAGCATGACGCTTACCTCATGGGAACAATCTAGGTGCTAAGCCAAATTTCACTAAATTGTGAAAAAGAATGAGACAGGTTGGGTTGCTGGACTCAGTAGAGCTATAGCTGGGTTTTATATCAACCAGGGCACGTCATATAAACAATATTGACCTGATTCTTGTTAATTCTGGACTGACTGGCCCCTAGATGCTGATGTGGGTGCTTGCCAGTGGTTGAATCTTAACTTTCCTTTAAAAAAAAAAGTAATTATTTGATCAGCATAAGCCGATACTATGCTTGCCAGGACCTGTTAATCAAATATACGAACAGAGAAATACACATGTGCATTTAAGAAGTTACATACCAAGCATGATACTCTGGATTTTTCATAAATGGATAGCTTGCAGATTCTGACATGCAGTATTTCTGTTTAAGGTGGTGGATCTCAAATGGAAAAAAGGCACTTTTCTTCCTTGTGAAGTCTCTTAAGTTAATTACTTGCCTCTGTCTAATGGATCTTGCAGTGTTTGCCATTGACTGGTGGTTGTTGGCACCGACAGCAAAGCACTGCCTGCCTGGGAGGCACAGAAGTGGATGAATCAAGGGAATGGAGTGTAGAGCACTGAAAAAAGGGACAACTGTGCTGCCTCTCCTCCTCCTCATATGCCTCTCTGGAGCATCTCCCACAGCAGCAAGAAATACAACCGTGTAATGAAAAGGAATGCTTTCCTTTTAGAAACCATTAATATGCACAAGGAAATACCAGACAATATTTATTGTAAGGTTGTTGATTCTGGGGCAGTAAATCACGGTTGTGTAGATACATACATTTGTCTTTGTTCAAGCCTGGTAAGTATTGTGAAGGATTAGAAATAATTCCATGGCTGTTACATCTGAAACTGCATTATCGGCCCAATTTTGTTCCTTTCTAAAACATATCCATAACCGTAACAGATACCAGCTTTCAGCATTAGTTTTGAAGGATTAAGTCTTATTCCTATCAGATTTGAAACAAAATAGGTAAAGACTTTCTGAACTAAGACATCCTGGTAAATCCCATCATAATTAAGAAAAAGGAAAACTATTGTAAGCCTAGTTTGACGCATTTCTTTAGAATGATACTGCTGTAGTTTTCTGTCCGCTATGATTGCAGTTAATTAGGTAGCCACAATCAAAATGGATCCAAACCATGAATATTTCCAGGAAATGGTGTCTCTGGAAAGCAGAGTATGTTGTGGCAGGAACTTGTTGACGTAGAGTAGGATATTCTTGTCTCAATCGCTTTGGAAATTTGGTTTTGCTGGAGCTGGGAGATGCCAGACTGGGAGGTTAAACAAACACCTTTATTTTGGAGGAAGTAAAGTGAGCAGGTGATCTGGCAAGAAAAACAGCCCATGATTGGGCTGCTAACTCTGAAAATAAACCAATTTTGGAAGCTGCTGCAGGAAAGACATTATTGAGGTGCCATTGATAGCAGAGAGGAGGAGGAGGCTGGAGGAGAAGAGTGACCCTAAGGTTGGCCTTGGGCAATGGAGATGAGAACCAAAAAGGGTGTTTTGTTTGCAAGGAGAGTAAGAGCAGCTCCTGAAGAGACTTTCTGAACTCTGCTGGAGAGGATGTTTCTGGTGGGAAAGAGAGGAGGTTAGGAAGAGGTATGTGATGTGTAAAAAGGATCCTGGGCTGTTAACAGGGGCCCGTCTGACTGGAACAATTTCCTAAGAGCTATAAGGGGGAAAAAAAAATAAAAAAGACTTCTTTTGGAGAGGAAAAAAGAAATGAGAGAGGGTAAAGGTATACTCTATCATGAATACCAGTGAATAAATAATCCCAGATGATGGGATGAGATCTAACATTCATCTCTGTTTGTTAAATATGTCTTATATATCCCTGTCCTGCTGATGAGAACATCAGGTGAATTTTAAAGGATTTATTAAAGCATTATGTTCCAACATAGACCATTTTTTTTGGCATTTGGAGGGGATGTCATGTGGAATTTTTTTCCTATGAATCCTTTGCGTGACATTCCCATCCTTAAACAGACTTCCTTTTCAGGGGGTGTACTCTCTAGCTGAATGTTTAGCACTGAGGAAGGTTTTGTAGCCATGAAAAGAGACAGAAGTGGAGTCGGTGCATGGATTTGGGATGATGCGTGCAGAGACCTAGCAGCATGAACGGCAGCATGGCCACGTGTGGACAGTCTTGACAGAAGACACTTTGCTCTCCTGAGGACAGATGAAGCCAGTTGCTCTTCGTGGATGTGAGCGGATTTGGGGGAGGATTTTTGGAAGGACAGAGATTGCCTTGTGGTGTCCATCACCCCTCGAGCTGCACAAAATGTTAGTGTCAGTGATGATGTCCTCCGTGGCCCTGCACCTGTGCTAACCACCACATCTGCAAAACGCCAGAAATCAAATAGGCTATTTTTGTATTTATGCCATTATTATGAACGTTTCTGGAGACCCAGGAGGTTCTCACAAGCCTCCCAGTTTGACTTTACAGTAATCTTCTCTAAATGATAATTTATGTGCAAAGTCCTTTCTCCGTGCCAGCACTAAAGCCTTGGCACCAGGCGCTTTTCTACTACTTGCCCGGAGAGCTCAAGCTCACAGCGTTTTCCTAGGGAAACCATGGAGACGATTTATAGCCTCCAAATTTGTGTGAGAAGTGTTTTGCCCTCAAGTGCAATGTACTCATTATTAAAAATGAACTGCAAGGGTTCAGCTTACATGAAAACATTTGTTTTGGTATCACAAACAGAATGGGGGAGGAAAGGGGACTGTACTGTGATTTACAAATATTCCTGTACTTTAGTCTGGGATACACATAGGTGTCCTCAATAATCAAAATGGCAAACTTGCTGCCTCTTCTGCTGCAGAAGGTCTCTTCTCCCATTATAATTTTCTTGCAAGTTGGCAGAAGTCCTGGTGCTCTAAATCAGCTTTTGAGGGTTTAGGTTTCAGTCAACTTACCAAAAAATAAAACCTTTTGTCTTTTGTATTACGTAGCATTTCATGCTTAGTTTTAGTAAAACTGAATTTTGGGGAAAGGTCTACAAGGTCTGCTTTGGTTCAGCAGCCTTTTTTTTTCATCTCCAGACTGTGGAAAATACATTCCATTTTATATTAGAAAGGGATTCTTTTAGGCATTCCAGTAACTCAAAAATGGCAGTTTCAAACCTGTCTGGCTTGCACTATATTTAGACAATTTCCCTCTTGCAGGTGAATGACTGTGACATTTAAAATCCAAAACAGTTGCACGGTAAAAGTAATAACACAAAAATTACAGCAGGACCTGCCCTTGATGCCATGAGCATCACCTCGTATACACGCGAGTATGGGGAGGTGTTTCAAAGGGCTAATGCCAAATCCTGCTAGTTTTAAGCTCTGTGGACATAAGAATCCCTATATATAATAAAGTGCATGTAAGTGAGCACTGCTATGAAGAACGTAGCAATGGTGGAGGTCAGGAGAAGACTCCTGAGGTATTTCAGCCTCCTACCACGCAGCCTCACTGTGATGCTGCATGAGCTTTGGGCCTGAGAGGTGCTGCTGTACCCTGTCTTGGAGAGGATATTTTCCATAGAGAGTCATTTGCAGAATATAGCACTGGTTCTGCTAAATTTGTCTCTGTGGTAGGTCTCCCTTGATTTTTTTTTTT
>VZSG01000104.1:1199432-1215239 GCA_013398315.1 Nothoprocta pentlandii
TCATATGGCCTGTTCAGTTTCAGCCAGTGCTGCCTTTTTCTTGTAGAGGTATCCCTTTTTTTGTACCATTTTTTAATAAGCAGTCATTAAATGTAATTCTGGATAATTTTACGATCTTTATACATATCTATACCTATATATATGTGTATATGTATTTTTATTATGAGGAAAAATATTATGAACTGAGAAATAGCATGCTTTTTTGTAGAAAAAAAATACTTTTCTCTATGAAAATCTTTTTTTGTTTTGTTTTCTTTTTTTTTTCTTTTTCTTTTTTTTTTAATCAAAATGCAACAAACAGGTCTCCACAGAGCAAAGTGTGTGGGCAAACTGTTATGGGATCTTTCAGTAATGTCATCGCTTTCCTTTTCTACTCAGGAATATTAGAGTTAAATGCTGCTGTGCGCCTCTCCAAGTGCTAGATAGATTCAACGCTGCAAAATTTGCTACAAAACCCGTAAATCACTTAATCAAGCCCTCGCTTTGCTAATTCCTCGAGACCAGAGCTGTCATGCTCCTAGCTTGGTTTGGGATGGCCCTGATTTAACCCAGGAAGGGACAACTGGGTGAAACACTACAAGCAGGAATCAAAATTCCTCCAAATGTTGGTTATTCTGTCAAAGTGTGGCTGTGCCTGGCAGTGTCTCTGCTGCACCCCGGTGGCACTAATCAGCTCGTTACACCCAAGCACGCAGCTTGGCTGGTGCCTTCGTGCATTTATTGCAATGACCCAGACCACTTAAAAAACATGCACTGCCCATGAACTAGTAATTGTAAGGCAGCTTAGTGATATCCTAAGGGCTGGGTTAAATACAGATGTAGGTTTTCTTGCCGCTAAAATCTATTTGGAGCCTATTTGAATAGCTGAGGTTTTTAAACAGGAGGAATGCCCTCTTGGCCGTTTAGATGGGGTCCGAGTTCAATTTTCTGCTTTTCGGCGTGATCTAGATCATTTCAGGTGCCTTAGCTCATATGCACATTTAAATCAGGTCTGCTTAATTGCTGGAGGGCTGCAGCTTACTGGGTGGTCTAGTTGCCCAGCTGAGGCAACGGTGCTGTGGAGACCCAAAAATGCTGAGCAGTGACTAAATATGCTTTTTTGTTTTGTTTTCTTTGTGTTTGTAATTGCCGTCACATTTGGAAAGATTTGGAAGAGTAGGTCTGATGGAAACCTGAAGCTTTGCTCTGTGATTTAGTAGCTAGCAGAAGAAAACTGTGCAGACAATCTGATGGGGGAAAAAGAGGTCAGAGGGTGAAAAGAAATATAACAGAGATATATTTAGCTCTTTGCCATGTTCTTTTGTGCAACAGGGGCTGCCTGGTCCTCCCTTGACCATGGGCACCAACTTGCCCTGTGCTGGACTGAGATCTCATGCCCAGTTGCTGCACAAAAACCTGGGACCAAGCGGAGAGCTGCCAGGAGCTGCATTGCTCCCGAGCCATCTGCGTGTGTGCACCAGCATTGCTTAAAAACATAGAAAATTCGCTGCAATTGGCTGTGAAGCTAGGTAACACATTGGGTTGTAAAACCCTCTCCAGGTCCCTGGGTGAAATTTAGAAATAATCAAGTGTATTGTATTGGAAACCAGAGAATTCTGCCTTTCCTAGGGGTGTTGGGTAAATGATGAACCATAGATAGTATATGCACATAAATTCTCTAAAGATAAAAAGATCCTGAAGCGACTGCTATGGAAGCCAAATTGCCTCTGAGCCCTTATCATGTTGACCAACTCTTTAAAATTCAGCTGTGTTTGTGTATTTTAATACATTTCCAGAGCAGAAAGAAATGGTTGTGCTCCCTGCTGGGCAGCATGATTTACAAGGATAGGTCTAGGTAACCGCAAATGTATGCTCAAAATACTTTAAAAAAAGCATATATTGTGCTAGCACAGTTAGACGTGTCTAAAATTGAAGTATAGGATCTCCTCTGTGATGTGTTCTGCACCAAAATGACCAAATGTTCTTTTTAAGAAAGTCAAGCCGTTCCTGGTAGAATATGTGCTTTCCCAACAGGGACTCGAGGATTTTCGAGAAGAATTTGGACAAAAGCAATAAGAAGCTCCTGTATGTGAGCTGGGTAGAAAATAGAGGAACGGCCCATGCTTCTTCTCATATTAATGATCTGAATATTAATCCAGAGGTAAACCCTTTCTTGCACACTCGCTGTATAGTGGTATAATAACTTGGTCTACTTTGCATTCATGTTTTATTTATTTTTCTACCGTTCTTGTCTGCGAAACCTCTCACTTGACCTTTTAATTTTATGGATTTAAAGGATGCAGCATGAGTGACATGATCAGATCAGGAGAAAATGGGGCAGATCGGGCTCTTTTTTGCAATTTGTGCTTGGGGTGCAGCAGTTTTGGAAAACTCCAGACCTTGCATGGTGGATGTGAAACTCGTCTCCTAAAGGAATAACGAAATGCCAACAACATGAGCACAGACTGTGTGTTTTCTAATACATATGTGGGTGGCCTCTGAATCAGGGCTTGTACAACCATGTAGTGACTGAGGGTTATTAAAACATGCTAATTTATTCCCTGCATCCACAGCTGTCAGTCCATCCCCTGGTTTGAGGAGTGAGTCACTTCATTGTCAGCAACACTCCACCTGCGGAAGGTCTAAAATTTCCAAGCCCTCTATTAAAAACTTCTGAAGAAATTTAAGTAACAAAAGGTATATTTGGAGAGCAACACTGAGACGATCAATCATGGATGACAAATCCAAATTTTCATGTTAGGAAGTGCAAAAAGCACATCGCAGACATCTGTGTGCAAAATGAAGAGCAAATACTAATTTTCTCACCCTTTTTTCAAATGAGTAATCCACTGCAAATTGAGAAGGATTACACAGAAAGTAGTCATTTTAGTAAACATAATCTGGAAAAGAATAGATCTCCAGACAGAGGGATTTACAGATGTGGCGTTTTTGAGTAATTGCATAGGCACAAGCACACAATAAATCAGACTTCCCCTGAAGCTACAGTGCTTGAAGTTGGGGTTCAGACCTTGCTGATGCTCTTAGCCCTGTCCATCTTGCTTGGTGCTATGGAAGACAGTGCTGCAAAATTTCAGCTTGCCCAAACAAAGTTGAATTTTCAGCATAAATGGTCAAACAAATGCTCTACATATATGTATTTATATGTAGATATAGAATATATATTTATATATTCTAGAATATTCTATATATTCCAGATTCTATAGTTCTGTATTCTAGAATATTTCTATTTTTATAATTTTATAATGAAATATTCCTATGCATGATGATCAGTTCAATGCTCTGCATCTCAAGGCGGATGGTCCTGGATGTAGCCCTGGCCCTTGTGGAGCTTTGGGGGCAGCTGCCAAGCACCTTTTGGGTCATTTCCAGGGAGATGGGGCCATTCTGCTGAACAGGATCCCTAGACCATTCCTCCAGGTTCCTGATTTTGTACAGCTTTCATTAAAACTCTGACTGCAGTGGGGATTTGGTTGCCTTTTCTGTAGCCATCTGCAAGACTTCTGAGCACAGCTGCTTGCAGAGGCAGGTGCCAGATCCCGGGGCTCCCGGGAGAGAAGCTAACAAGGTTTTTAGAAGATTTGGCCTTTTAGATCAACCAAATCTGCCACTGGGTATTTCTGGCTTTGCTTTATTAAACAGATGCGAAATTTATTAAAATTAGTAGATAAACACCTGTAATGAAAAAAGAAAAAAAAACCCGGCTTCTTTAAAAAATGTCTATATAGAGACTGGAAATCATCAGAGGAAAGAGAGTATTGAAAGAATATGTGATAGAGTTTCTGTTCTTATTCATAATAGTGTATTCATAATTCATCCATGGAGGCAAAAGCACAATCAAACTGAATGCTCAAAAGTAGATAAATATGAATAAGCAAGACTATTCCAAAGTGGTCTAAAATGAATGAAAAATTGGTTACATTCACTTAAAGCATGTGTCATGTGATAGAATCAAATATGCAGATAGTGAAATTATTTATTCAGACATGACTCAGGCAAATTCCAGTAGACTCCTCTATGTGAACAGTTTGACAAATCTGAGAGAGAAATTCCTAGCATTGATGGTCCAAAAATGTGACTGGTCCTTGCCTTGGTTCAGCATCTGCGCCCATAAAAAAAGGCATTGAGTTTTTAGTGAAATTTTCTTGTAAAAATGATTTGCCCCACAGCGGTATACAAATATCCCCCACTTGTTCACTTTCTGTTGTAGTTTCATGTATTTTATGTCTTTCTCTCTCTTTTTTTTTTTTTTTCTTTAAAACAGCAAGTAAAATAAGAATATGAAGAAGACCCTGAGGGACTGTGAGGTTCTCAAGGTGCTGCAGAGCTTTTTGCACGGGTCAGTGAAATCATCGGGTGATTTATGGCAGCAAGCAAAAAGCAATGTAGGTGACACTGGTATCAGTAGGGTCCACAGTACCTTGTTTTTAGAGTGCTGGTAAAACCTGTTTAAGAAGCGATTTTAGAGGAATGAAAGCAAGGTGGGGAGAGAAGACAGTCAGCAGATTGAACATAGCCATCTCTCTCCCTGTTTTCTGAGGTTTCCCTTTTTTTCTGTGGGCGGTGTTAATGAACATTGAATAGTTCAGCAATCTGTTAATTGATATAAAATAGTCCTCTATCCAGAATCCTGGGTGTGAGACCTTTCCCCATTAGCCCAAATTTGAGAAATGTTTATTAAGATGAAGTGGTCTCAGTGTCTTTGAGACTACGGCACGCTGAGGGGACAGACAGTGATACGTGTCTGTCTCGTATAGATTTGCTCTATTCAGAAATGTACAATTTCTTCAGTAGTTGCAAATGTTTTTATGATTCCTCTAGGTATTATTCCCATCGTCTTCCAGTGTCCAGTGATCATAACAGCCAGTGTTTCCAGTTTTGACCAGGTAACTGAGGTTACAAGGCTTCAAATTTCAATAGAGAGCAAATATATGTATATATATTTTTTAAAGTGTACTTTATCTCCAAAACCTTGTCCAGATTGGACAAGTAAAATGAGATGGTAGAAACAGAGAGTTCCTCTAGTTGCAATGTTACATGGTTCCCAGAGAGCCTCTGATTTTCATTGCGGTTGGGCCCCGTTATAGAAACCTCATTAATTCTGATGGCAATTTTCCTGGTTCCACGTTTAACTAGCAAGAGCAATAAATAAATCAATTTGCTTCCATAGTAATTTGCTGAACTGTAATACCTGGCAATTTGATTAGTTCAAATCAAAGATACTGTATTGATAAGAGCACTTGGGTACTAAAATTTATTACATTTATATTTTGTTGATTTTATAATAAGTATAGATGATGAATATTTCTGGCTATCAACTAGTTTAGATAAATATTTCAATGACAGCTATAGCTGGAATGCAAATATCAGGAAAAAGAAAATTAATAATCTCCTTGGAGGTTCATAACCCAATTACTTTAGTCTTGGAACTCATGTAAGACCTTCCTGTTGAATTAATTTAGTTTCCATAAGAAAAAATCAAGGAAAGCTCATCTGTATCAAAGACTTATACTAGTACTAGATGATATGTGTTGCAACAATGTTTCTGTATAATTTTACTATTCTTTTTTTTAGACATTTTCTCTAGTCATTCGCTTATTAAAATTACCCTAGAAACAGTTGTAGCAGCTATGTATTTGATACTGAAGTTGCCTAGAGGCTTGGAAATGATTCAGTGGAGGCAATTTCCCCCCCCCCCCCCCCCCCCAAAAAAAAAAAAAAAGAAGCTTTTCTCAAACAGAATCTAAAGGTCAGATCGTTTCAGAATATTTTAGCTATTAGTAGAGATGCTTAAAAGCTTGAAGGAGAAATCATATCCATTGGCCTAAGCATCAGTTGCAAATTGAACCTGTCATTCCCGGTTTACAGTTGTCCTGCAGTTCATTTAGTTTTAGGAAGCTCTCATTCTCATTAATACTATGTTCTGTAGAAAGCTCGAGGGTAGAAATGTTGCCACCAAAGTAGTGCCTTTACCTGAAATGCAGGATTTGGGGAGTACTCCAGACATCTCAGTGTTCCAGATAGGGGCATTTTGAACACCAGTTTACCTGGTGAGAACGGTTAAACATGTAAATGTGAGATCAAATTATAGCTCTTAGGAAAAATAGATTCTATGCTTATGTAAGAAACTACCGTTGAGGGGTGATGTGACATACAAGATCACTGGTTTGGGTAATTTATAAGAGATTCAGCAGAGCACTAATTGCACATATGTAAAAAGCCCGCACATAAACATCTCCACAGCTGGTCCTCTGCAGCTCTGTTTTCTCTAGAGACATCTGAAATTATGCTCTTCTTGAGGCTGAATTAGAAGCCATTCAGGGACATAAACACGTTGTCTGAGAGTAAATGAAGAGAATGCCAGGGCCCCTGCTCCAAAAGCGGGAGTCTAAGCTGTGCTTAGGAAGAGTTACTCTCTCAAAAAATAATACCTAAAAAGCAATGCACATTGCACAATACACAGCGTATAATGCCCTAGCATCTTCTCTATTTTTCAGTTGGTGCTATACAGGTAGCATCTTGGAAAGGGATGATCAGAGCATGGGTTTCTCCTTATTGCATTTTTGATTGATCTTTTTATTTCTAGATCTTTTTATTTCTAGAAAACCAGGTAGCCTTTATGTTGATGCCAAAACTCTTCTGAACAAAGTTCTGCTGAATTTCACGTGAATTCCAAGATAGAGATTTCAGCCTTATACTTTCTGTATTCGCTTCATTGATTTGCTTTATCATGTTGCAAGGAATTGCAATTACTTGCCAACAGCTGGCATCTGGAGGGTTTTCTGATGATCCAGTGCTATCTCCTTTCTCCTTTTGCCTGCTAAAGCCAGTTATTGAAAGGGGGCTATTCTGAAAGACAGTGTCTTTCATGTCCTCAGCCACAATTTTAAGCTGAAGAGGGAAGGGAGGGTGTTACCATGGCCCAGTTTTACTTGTCTTTCACAACCGTTGTAGGAATTCCTTTGGCAATTGCCGGAGCCCAGGCCAAGCTGGGCTTTGGGCAGCCTTTCTCAAGCAGCTTCTTGCAGCAAAACAGCAGATATGATCTTGCAGTGGTGACCCAGCAGGAAAAAAAACACTTCCAACATGCACTTTTTGCAGCTTTTGCCCAGGAACACTTGAGGTCAGTATGCCTGCTGAGCTAGATCGGGTGGTGGATCTACTCCTCCAGATTATTGGCAGGAAGAAAAAGAGAGGGAGAGTTTTGGCTGAAACGATTGTCACATTTTTCTCAATGCAGGTTTTTGCATTGTATTCTGTGCTAGTTATGTTGTTATTACATGTGGATGGTAATTAACACAAACCTTAAGCTAGATATAAATGAAATCATTTGCTTAGGAAACTTTCTCTTTGCATTCACCATTGGACCACAGTTATTACATCTGGTTCCTTACTGAGCTGATGGACTGGAAGCCTAGAAAACATATTTGTCATAAGATATTAGTCACATTGCTTTTTAAATTATGTAATGTGTGCTTGACATATCTTCCTAACCCTAGCACTCAAATGTAGAGATGTTTTTTTCTTTGAAAGAGGGGTAACTTCATTCATCTGACAGTGCAGTAAAAAGACATGAGAAAAGACCTGAATCTTATTTAGACAATTCATTGCTACTCAGCAAATTATTCCATTTTTAATGCCATATAACCAGAAATGACAGTGTACACAGTTTTTCAACAGTTAAGCAGTGAATTTCATAATAATTTCTAGGAAAGGGTGACTTGTAAAACAGTACTTAGCATCAGATAAACACCCTATCAAAACAAATCATGCTTTTTTTTTTTTTCTGAGCTGAGGAAGCTGAATTGCACAGTAAACTTTCTAATGTCTATAAACAAAGAGTAACCTGTCAAACATAAGCAAAAGGGACAAAATTAAGCATTGCTGGCATCTACAAACATCTACCGGAGCAGCAAGGCATAACAGCAAGAAAATTAATGCCAGCCCCTTTTATAGAAATTACCAGCTGCTTCAGCTCAGTTTCTTGCAAGTAAATGTCAGCTGAGTCAATGGCAGCAGACACCTTTGTAGCTTGAATATCAAGGTGACACTTTGAAGGCAAATGCCTGGAGCGTAAAAGGAGAGGTGCTAGACTTAAAAATGAAGATCTGAGGGAAGGATTAATGAGTAGCAGCTGATGAATGGCAATATGTGAGTTAGGAGCTATGTGTGTGTTGGCAGGCAGTGGTTGAACTGGGGGGAGGTTGCTCATGGGTGGCCTCCTCCACCATCGTCACCAGGGGATGTGACTCAGATGTGAGAGAAGTTGGAGAACCACAGCAGGAGCATCAAGCTCCTACCGTAGTAGGAGCTAGAACTAGTAATAGCTCTAATACCATTAGAACTGTTTGGTATTTGCACCCCTGCAACCCACCCAGCGAATTGTAATGTTTCAAGCATTACAAAGTCTGACACAAGGCCAAGGTTTGCTTTCCATTAACTTCCGCATTGACACACATAAATCCTTGCTGTGAGGCCTCTCCGTTTCATATTTTCATAGGGGAGACCAAAACCAGCAAAAAATATATATTTTTTTAAATTCATCAGCTGCACTCTAGGGCTTGTATTATGCTTAAAGATATTTCAGTATTATCTTCTGATTTTGTCAGACTTTGCCCCCCAACATTTTTGATGTGACTCCTAGGATCTCCTCTAACAAGAGACAACAAGCAATTGCTCCCTTTTTTTTTCCTCAGGAATCAAAGGCAGATGAGCAAATCACAAACACATGGTAAAAAATAATCCTGCACTTAGAAGATGGTGAGTTAGAAGACCAATTTTATTCTAATTCATACAATATTGTTTGCTTAATTAATGTCTACCAGGTGCATAGTATTCTCTACTCAAATCACTGGAAATATGACCAACATTACTGTGATGCAATGGTTATTATGTCTCACTTGTCTCTATACATGAGTTTATATAACAGGAGTCTAACTGTACCTTAAGGAAAAAAGAGAGGCAAGAAATAAATGTGTCTTGCTCTTTCATCTAAATTTAACTAGAAAAATAGTTGCAGCAAAATTAGAGATATGCTGAACTATCCATAGGAGATCCCAATCCATTATTAGCCTACTCACCCTGTTACTTATCTTCAAATGCACACACACCATGAGCAGAAAGGATTTAGGTTACATTTTAGTAATCCAAATCTTGTAGGTAGTGGATTTTGCAAAAAGTGGAGCACTTGTTACTATAATTTAACTACAAGAAGAAAACTGTATTGGGTAAAGTAAGAGGCCTGACTTTAATGCACAAAAGGAGGAGTTTTGCAGCAGTATCAGGAAGGCTGGGGTGTCAGTTTGGATTTTTAGCCTTAAATCTGCATTTCTTTGGTTCTGTGGATTTGTCAAGCATGTAAGAGTGCTTAACTGTAAACTTTCTTCTTGCTGATATTCAAACCACCATACAGCTTTGAAGAAGAAAAAAAAAAAAAATAAAAAAAAAAGGAAGAATAACTGATTAGTCACTAAATAATAACCATAAAGTGATGTAAAGGAATGGAAAGCAGTGTGCAGCCTTTCAGATGGGACTTTTCAGTGAGCAGAGGGGACCCTGCTGCAGAAGTCAGTATTTTATGTCCCTTCGGAATATTGACAACCCTTGTCAGGGTTTCTGTATCATGTAGTTGTTGGCTCTGGTCATTGATGGGAAATAGCTAGGTGAAACACTAGGGGTTCTTCCTATTTTGCATATTTTGCAAACATATGCTAAAATATCTTTGCACCTATTTTGTGCTATTGTTGTCTTTCCTGAAACAACTGTTGAGTTTCAGTCTTTGCTCATGGGTAACCAAAATGTAAGTGCAAACGTACCAACTCTGGGTTTCTTTGAGTTTTTCAGCTTCTATATAGTTATTGAGTCATAACTTTAAAAGGAGGAGATACAGGGCTACTTCTCCAGTGGTAAAACTGACATTTAACTAAAATTAAACTATACTGAATAATAGCATTTAGACTAGAAGCCTAGTCCAATTTTCCATTAATATACATGATCAAAACTAATAACGATGATGGAACATTGAATTGGAAAGTTCATTATCAGAGATATGAAACATATATCTATTGCTCTACTCAATAAGTGACTTCTATTTTTGAAATAATCTAAATTCTTTTTGGTACAACTTCATTTAGAATAGGTACTGTTCAGAAGGAGGAAGCATCACTATGGGGAACACAAATGTGGTGGTGAAAACTTGTTAAACCACCTCATGTACTGAAAATTTTAAAATCTAGCCTGTTTTTAAAAACTCTCAACAAATATTGGACTGAAAATACTTCTACTATTATGTCTTTATGTGAACATGGAGCTCTCATTTGTGCACATCCTCTTGCCATTGTGCTGAGGGTTGCTCAGGCATGGGAGAACAGAGGTTCTCCCAATTAATAAAAATCAAAATCGAAATTCCGTGATCCAGCTGCCAAACACACGGAGCTGCATTTCTGATGGTGAGTTCATTAGCTGAAGCGCTCTCAGGTGCTGCTGTCCAGGGGACATCACGCCAACTTTCTGCGCTAGGTTATGAAGACAAAGTTCACTCGTTAGTGGAATGTTGCTCTAATTTGAATTTGAAAAAGATGACATCCTATTATTTAGCTTAATCTAAATTCAGAAAAATGTGCAATTAAATCTGGTACATTGCCTACATGATCTAAATCCAGAACTGGCCCAAAATATCTGGTTCTGCAAGACACTTTTTGGCCTGTATATCAGAGTATAAGAAATATTCACTAGGGGAAGCTAGACAGTAACTGTTACAGAGAACAAGTTGTAAAGAGAATGAGGAAAACTACTATTACATTTGCACTACCATATACAAGTTTTTGAAAAAAGAAGGCCTAATAAGAAATTATGTTGTTGTTGTTGTTGTAATAGGTCATCAAATTCACATGAAGAACTTCATTTAGCATTGTTTTCTAAGAGAACGGTAGAGTCCTGACCGGAGGCTTGGCCAAGGTATCGGTGTGCTGGGAAGTATGTGACCCTGCACATTTTTAAGAGCTGCTACACTTGGTGTAGAAGTGTGATAGTGTCTTCAATGAAGGAAACAACTACAGCAATGCCTGACTGTAGGTGAGCAATAAGACAAATCAGGTTAAAAATTCCAGTTTGGATTTTTTTTTCATATTTATTTGCTAGATACAGATCTGTTCCTTTGATTTGAGACCTCATTGCTTGCCTGGGTTCTACTAGTTCTGCATTTGGGACCAAATTCAGCCTGTAGCACTTAACTGAAGTTTTGTACATAATGATGCAAAGCCCATTTTTATTAATATATGCCTGTTTTTCCCTTACTTCATGAGCTGTAATGGAGAACACAGACTTACTGTGTTATTTCTTTTGGAGAAAGTGTAATTTTGAGTATTTTGGGCTCTGCGGGTCTTGTGCCCATGGTTTGTGTCCTGGCACAGCAACATGGAGCGATGTCCAAGCTGTCCTCGGAGACCTTCCTCCTGAAGGTCTGCTGCATATCTGCACGTGCTAGAGGTGGCTCATTAGTTTCTGATTTGAAGTCATTACTCCCCATTTTCTAACAGCAAGCAGTGAACTAATATCACAAGCATCAGCCTTTGCAAAAAGCCTCCATATATATTCCTGTATCAAACCAAGAATTTAATAAGCAATAAATTGCTGAAATGATGCATAGCTATCTGCAATAACTATTTATAGACATTGCAAAAAAACTCAATTCTGAAGCAGAAAGAAGCCCAGATATTCAGATATTTCTAAATGGGCCTGTTAAAAAAATAAATAAATAAAGCTATTGAGAGAGAGGTCATGAGCGATAGCAAAAAGGGCAAGCTGTCACGTTTTAAAGTTAACTTTTCCCCAAAACTGGTAATTAATGTATCCTTGTGGCATCAATATGCAATGGTACATATTGATATTTTCCTTAGAATGCTTATTATAATAACAGATTGTAGAATAAACCTCTTAGGATCTGCTGGAGCTTGGCATGTCCAGGAGTTTACATGACTGTAGCTATGGTACAAACTGGTTAAAAGTCCAAAGTTAGGATGCTTTCGCATAAAACTGACCATTGGCCTTTTATTGGGAAGGAGAACAAGCCAGCCATTCTCCAGACTGTTTGTGAGGAGAAGCTGGGGGAAAACTGAGGAAAACTCTGAATGTGCAGTGATTATTTCCCAAGAGCTGAGGAAAAATCACGGTACAGATGCTCTCAATTCCCATTCTCCAGGACACAGGAGGCCTTTGGACCTGGCCAGGTGTTTTCTGGAACTTTTTACTATCCTCTGGAATATCCTCAGCTGGCCTTGTGGTTACTTTTAAGCATTTAGCCCAATTATGAGTTAAGACAGTTTGCCATAAGTGTTTGCAGGCTCAGGAGCAGGCAGAGGGGTTCAATTTGTTTTGGCTTGGGTTTAACCAGTATAAGCAAAACACATTTTTCTTCCTCTACAGCTGAAAAAGAGTTGAAGTCCAGGAAGGGTGTACTTTGGCAATAAATCTGCCGTCTCATAAATCTTTCCTGATCCTGCTCAGAAAATTTTAATAGCTTTGAAATACATTTTTATTGTTACCAAATTGCCGAAGGTGTGCATTTTCCTCCCATTGCTCAGACTTTGCTGCATGAGCTATAGGGGTAGTTTATACCTGTAATTTACAGACACCCTGTTCAAAAGCAGCAAGCTTTTCTTTTCTTTTTTTTTTTTTTTTTTTTTTTTTTTTTTTTTTTTTTNTTTTTTTTTTTTTTTTTTTTTTTTTTTTTTTTTTTTCTATTTACCAATAATGGTGGAAACTACTCACTGATAATTACAAATGGGTCATGAAGATGCGGTGTGCTAAATATCCACCTCTCCCACTGCCCTCATTTAGGCTTCTCAGTTCTAATTCCTCTGCAGTATGCTTGCTGTCATGGAAATGTTTAGATTTGGGGAAGAAAAAAGAGAAAGAAAAAAAAATATATATATTTAAAGTAACTGGCCAGAAAGGTTAGAATGTGTTTGCATACAGTGGGAGTGCTAAATAACTCTTATAGTAGATGTTTTGTGGATAGAGGCAATGTTATCTAGCAGACCTATTAGGTACTTGTTGATATAAGCTGCTGTGGTCTTTAATTCTCCTTGTATTTCCTGAGAGTTCATTAAAACCAAGGTACTGGCTTTAATTAAGTAGCCAATTTTCATCTCTTTCTTTCAGGTTATTGTGTGCTAATCTGATTTTAAAATGAAGATTTTATTTGAAATCTCTTGCTGACACTTTTAAGGGTTTTTTTGATGTTCTTATATTTACCTGATTTTCTGGCAAATCCTTTTAGGCTGAACTTAGCAAATCTGTTATCTAATCTACGCTACTAAAATAAAATTCAATAATTCAATAACATTTTAAAAAAAGCCTATTTTTAGACATTCAGTCCCTCATTTAGCTTTTTCTTTATACAACTAACTCATGTTTTCCCTGTCAGTGTTTTATTAGCTATTCCAGCTTGGGTTTTTTGGAATTTTTTTGGAATTGAGTTAACTCTTACCAATATACCATGAACAAAAAGATGAGAATCGTGTCTGGAGCTCCCTAGAGTGCTACCTCTATAATAAGCACGTTATTTTTAATGGACACAAACTCTCCTAGATAAAACGTCTGAGCTCTAAGCAAACAAACAAAAATAGACTAGAGAAGAATTCATCCAGTACGAGAAAACATCCATTAGTAACACAGGACAGAAATGATATTGCGATTTTGTTGGAAAGTATTTTTGCATGGGATATGTTATGCAAGTTAATTTTACTACCAAATTGGTGTAGAAAATTGAAAGGCTGAATCCTCAAGGGATTGCTTCCCTTGCTCTTGCTTCTCCAAGCACAATACTACAGTTGATATAATAGTTTCAGGCTTTATATGAATTTTCTTGGCTGAAGATTGCAGAGCAGATTGTGCGGTCCTCCTTGCCCCAGAATTATAATTTTAAATGCAAATGTTCCGCTAATCTGGACGGGATTGTTTGCAGGAAAATTTTTGCTCGATGTGAATGATGAGATCACAAGTGTCTCACAATGACTTAGAACCCAGAACATGCAAAATTGTAATTCATTATAAAGTAGGTCTGAAAATAGAGTAGAAATATGTATGTAAAACAGTCTTAAAGTAAGTCACGTGCCCAATGATGACTATTGAATCTACAGCTCTCCTTCACCGGAGATTCTTGTTACCATGGTTTTTCCTGTACTTCTTATGACAGCGGTAAATTTCTCCTGCAGGAAGGTTAATTTGGGATGAATTGGGTCCATAGTTTAAGATATTATGAGTTCATCTATGTTGTACATGAGTTGGGGGGAAAAAAAATCAAATAAAAAAAAAAAAAAACGCACATAACCAGTAAGATTATAACAGAAATAGAAGGACTGTCAGAGCAGAATCAGGTAGGTTTATTTTCCCCTTTGCTATAGGGGAGATCAGCCTCTGGTTGGGGAGACTTTCCCATCAGTGGGATGCAATCATGCCTGGCACATGTATGAGACTGGGAGGAAAAGAGATGTTCATGAATTCCTGTTCCTTGACATTTTCCTAAATGGGAATAAGAATAAGATGCTCTATCGTGCCAGGTATCCTGGGCAGCGAGCTGGCAAGAGCCTTGGTTGCCCATCCTAGGAGATTCCTGGGATTTCCTGCCAAGTTGTACTTGTGCTCCCTGCATTTATGTCTTTGCCTCACAGCATCAGTCACAGAAACGCCTGCAGTTGAGGTTTGCTTTGGGCAGAGACCTGTGGTTCAGGCTGGCAGGAAGAGGATTTTGCGTGCGTGGTACCACTTCTTTATTAAACCCAAGAGTTCCTCCAAGTCATCCTCCAGGGAGTGCATTGCCATTAAAAATTAAACTTCAAAATTACCAGTTTGCAATTTACGGTTCACGGTGTACATGTGCACCTGTATGTTTGTATGGTGTGTTATTTGGTCACTTCCTACCCTTGCCTTGAGCATTCACCTGCAGCATGAAAAAGGCAAAGTTTTGGATGAGATATTGAGCTTGAGGGGGTACAGAAGAGCCTGGTCCTATTTTCAGGTGGATTTAAGAGCCTTTTCCAAGTTTTTAAAAGAATTATCCCAATCAATAACTGCTTAAAATTCTTACATAACTCCAAAGACAGAGAAGCTTTTCATTTAGTGCTTCAAAACTGAAGCAGGCACTGCACATCCCAACAGCATCATCATACCATAAAGACAAACAACAAAATGTTCTTTCCTTGCTTTTTAAGGTCTAGCAATCAAACCTGCTTGACGGCTTATGAGATACCGTGAGTTCAGCACTCGACTGTTTTCAAGAGAGAATCTGATAGGAGAAGCAACATCTTAACATAGCATGATGAGGGGGTGACATTTAGAAAACAAAAAAGTCAAAGACTTATTAAAATTTGATCTGTGCTTCAGGATCTTCTTTGCAGTGACTCATTTCACCCTTGCGGTGGGTCTTTGTGCCGGCTCCCAGGTTGGCTTCTCCACTCCAGACTCTTCAAAGCTTTAGGAATTGCAGATGATTAAAGAGCACGGGCAAGCACCAGCTCATGCTGGAGCCTGATTGAGAAGAAAACACTTTAAAATCGGTCTCTGTATTGCTGTGCCTGCTGTGGGTGTGCTGGGAAGATGCAATTAGACATTTTTGCCCATCAAAAATGTCCCCTGCTCTTGTGGGACTGAGCCCGGTGGTCATGGTTTATTCCAGGGAAGGCTCATTGAAGGCAATGATGGCCACGCATGGCTTGGTGGCAGTTTTATGGAGCGCTGAGAAGGTTCTTCCTCTCTCATAGCACGGTGTGTAGCAAAAAGCAAAACCCTGCAAGGGGCTGCCAGAAGGGC
>VZSG01000104.1:1215439-1257485 GCA_013398315.1 Nothoprocta pentlandii
GGCACTTGAACTGAAGGAGACTCTCTTCACTTTCTATTTTAGTCATCCCACTTGCTGCTTCCATGGTGGGATCATACCAAGGGTGTGCACAGCGTAATGAAAGGCACCCAGAATTGTGAAAAACTGCAAATCCTGATGTACTTTTTTGAAGAGTCCTCAGAGTGTTAGCACCTTCATTACAGCGTGGACACCCAAGCTAGATTTACACCCACACTCCTGCAATAAAAGGCTCCATGTAGTGCAACCTCCTCCCAGGACGTTTGAAACTGCGGCTGTCTGGTAGGAGAAGTTTTCTGGATGGTGCTGTAGACCTTTCTTTTCAAATATTACTACAGTGTGCTGAAAGTCATAGCATCCTTGAGCTTTCATTGCCTTCCTGTTATTATTGTTGTTATTGTTGCTGTTATTAGACTTCATAATGCATTGAACTCCTGAGTGCTCTGCTTTTGCTCGGATTGCACAAGACTTCAAGGGATTTTAAAGATAGCTCCTTTGTGCCCACTGTAGCAAGGCTGGGGAGGGAGAAGTGGTGCCAGGGAGCTGCACGCGCTGATGCTCAGGATGAGGCTGTGAAGTCAGATGAACCATCCCATTATCTGTAAGGAATGGAGAAATAGTCTACAAAGAATCACAGAGTGTCTGATGGGAGAAGGTAAGGACGACTGTTCAAAGTTAAGTCTGTCCTTTGTGGCATATCTGACATTTTCATGGTCATCTGGAGATTGAATGAGTTATTGCTTTGGGATAAAAGGAGGCTGTGTGTGAGAAGCATTGAGGAAGAGTAGATGAGGAGAAAGAAAAAAAACAGGAACAGGGACTTTTCAAATCAGTATGTAGACTAAAGAATATAGAATCACAGAATATGGTAGGAAGGACCTCAAAAGTCCATCCACCTGGCCCTGTCCTACAGCAGGACTATGTTTGTCCTGTGATTTCTTGTTAAAAGTGCTTAAAATTTGAAGATTGGAAGGAAAATGGAATAAGAGAACATAGATAACAGAAGAGGAAGAAAATGAGGAATGATTTTTGGCACAAGTGAGATGCCACATTTTTAATAAGGGAGAATGAAACGCTCATTTTATACTATATTTATAGACCTCTTTTGGATTTTAAATGACTGCTGTACTTGTAACTGTGCAGCAGGATGTATCAATGGTATTATCTTTAAATTGCCTAGATCCATTCTAATTTACTGTCCTCTCAATATGTTTAGTCCAGCTGACTGCTCTGGGATTGTACTTAAGTCCTATACTGGGATCCCTTCTGTCTTAAACATATGAAAATCAGTTTATTTGGCATGATATATCTTTGTGATACAAGGATGCAAACAGTAACCTGCATCTTTTCAGATCATGTCACTAACATATTTAGTTATTGTTGCTAGACTATTCCTGGTTTGTTATCCTGATAGTCCCAGGGTAGCATAATGATGTTCTTTGGGGGCAGATAGCATATAATATTTGAATGCTCACATCTGTCTTGAGTAACATATCCTTGTTACTTTGAATTTCTCTTAGCAGAATTGCTTAGGGCTAGACATCTGGATCTGGACAGCCTTCCTGGGTCAGCTTCTGGAAGAGATCTAACACAACAGTACACGTACTTCCATGTATTCCTAATGTCACAAGAGCTGGAATAATTTCTACAGCTGGGGTGTTCCAAGAGGAGTTTATGATGTGACACTCATCTGAGGAAAAAAAACTCTAAAGTTTTTTAAAATTTTTAAAGTTTTTTAATGCCCTACTAGCTCAAGTAGGGCATTAACTTGTGTCTACAGCTGGAAGTGATGTATTGGTCACCCTGCACAGGGGTCTTGAAAAGCCCAACTCCGAATGATGGGGAATCTCGAGCAGTAGGAGGACGAGCAAAGCTCATGTGTGACTGTTTTCAAGGATGTGATGGTCCAGTGGTACTGGTACTGGTATTATGAAATACCAGTAAGCAATTTCAACAGGTTGTTGGCATCAAGGCCTTAAGAAAAGGCAGTTGAAGTGAATGATAATGAAAAATTAAGAACACTTCTGATCTGAATTTACGTGATTCTTTTTTTTTATTATTTTTAATGCAATCCTAGACACCACTAATCATCAGTATAAATAATTATGTAGAGATTCTCTGTCAGAATAAATTGTAGCGTATCGATAGGGAAAAAGACTTCTAAAAGCCCTCCCTTTGTGCAAGGCAAAAACAAATTGAGCCTTAAAAGCTATTGTCATTGCATGTTTATAAAGCTTGACATTTCCGTATCACATCAGGAAGTGAACAGTAAAGAGGATTAGAAAACAAGGATTGACTGGGTGGTGACCACAGAGGCTAGGGCAAGACTGCAGTCTACAGAAAAGTGCTTGAGCATCGGGGAGAATGAAGGCTTATTTATTGTGATGCCTGGGGTATTATGAGAGGTAATAGGCTAAAAAAAAAAAAGAAAAAGAGAAAAAAGAGCAGAAGAATATAAGCTTTAGAACAGGAAAAAAAAAGCCTTGACAGTGAAATTTATTAGGCTGGGGAACATTTCTCCAAAGGGAGTGTTAGCAACCTCCTGGTTTAGGGAAGCTCAAAAGTGCCCAGGGTACAATGCTTGGGGAATGCACAGCAGAGACCAAGCTTCCCCAGTCAGAAATATGGGGCAGAGGATAAATAGGTGGTTTTTTCTGATACTTACATGGGGGAAGGGATTGAACTTTGTAAATGATGCTTCTGGCAGGCTGAGCTCTGCTCTGGTTGGGCTGTGCAGAGAGCAGTGTGCAGCTGCTGCATGGTTATGCTTAATGCTGCGGTGACGGATCTTCATTTGTGTTGTTCCAGTTACCTCTCACTGAGCAGAATTGCCCTGGGTGAAGCCTAATTTCCTTATTTACATCTTATCTTTTTTTTTTTTTTTTTTCCTGCAGATTCTGTGGGGAAGAGCAACCAATAAAGACAGTGTCATCCAGGTAGGCTGGCTTGAACAGAAAGAGCTATAGATGTGTACAAATGAGCTAAACCAAGCCTATAAGAGCCCCAAATTATAGCTGCTTAGGGTCAGCATCAGTAAGATGGCCTTCCCAATCCAAATGTTGATCTTCAGAAGAGAGTATGAAACAGTCTCCAATACTATTGTTCTCGTGTTGTTCTCCAGGTCTTCTCTCCAAGGAGAATGATCTCCTTGGATTATTGTTCTCTCCAAGGAGAATGATTTCTAAATGATTTTAGTGGACTTGTTTTGTCTAATTTTAAGTGACCTGCACAGTAAGCACAGGATTTCTTATTTTCATTTGTGTTTGTGGCTGGCCTCCCTTACTTTTCTTATTTGTCCCACCTTGGTATCAGCTGTCAAATTAGGAACATTAGAGACATCAGTGATGTCCATTGGTTTGGCCATTGTTTGTGTGTAAAAATGTCAAAGTAGATGTGTATATAATGCCAGAGAAAATGTGCCAGAACTCGTGCAACCACCTATTGCTTCAGCACCTCCACTTCTTGTAGTGACAGTGCAGTGATATTGATTTGGGCATCTTGAAGAAAGCCTGTTGAAAATTGAGTACTGTTCATCGATAACAAAAATGAATGCAAGGCTGAACATAAATAATTATATATGTAAGAAAAAAAAAAGAAAAAGAAAATGAGAGAGTTCTCAATGTCCTGTGTTATTAAGGATTAAAAAAAAAAGGAGGAAAAAAAAAGGAATATAAAGAACCTGCTCAGCATAATTCTTCATTTTGATATCATTGAGCTTAGTATGGCATTAAAGTAGAAGGTTGGCTTGTACTGGTTTTCATTTTAACAATGTACAGTTTTCTAAGATGCAATCTGAAATAAGGTCATAGACTTGTTTTGAAAGTCAATTAACTCAGGGAACAGAATGAAAGTTCATACTAATCCACTAATGTGCATCTCAGTGGTAATTAATTCAGGCCTTTGTAGTGGCTTCAGGAAAGCAATTTACTGTTTTATAGGAAGAATCTACAAAATGTTTTTTTTTGGTTTTAGGGCCTTCAATTATGATGAATAAATAATTGCTGTAGTTTTGTTTTACAAAACCATTATAAGGTCTTGGAAGACTAGAATTGATTTCCACCACTAATGTTGTTCTACAAAGCAGGGGATGCGGAAGACAAAAGAGGATCAGGTCTTTTTTTGTTAGCTGTGCACTGCAGTTTAATTCAGCTATGTTAATCACTTCTTAGACTTATTACCTTACAGAAAGTATAAGTTTTCCCGTTGACTTGAAGGATGGCGCTGCAACTATCATTGTTTTTTAAAAGATATCAAGATGCTCTTTCCCTTTGTGTTATAGAGAAGATTGTTGGCATTGTGCTTAGCTTCATTGTGAAATATTTCCCTTGGCACAACTGCACCTTTCAGAGCAAGGTTGACGCCTGCAGCTTCATTATGGCACCATCCAGGCTCAATCCAAGGGCACCAGTCACTCCCATAGCGCAGGAGCAGCCGGGCTCCAAGTTAAGTGTTTTTCATAATAGGAATAGGAATTACCAACAGAAGTTATAGTAGCAACTGAGATCATTTGTGGGAAAACTCTTCAAAGGGCATAGAATATGAGTTTGTCTTTTAAAATAACTCATTCCACTTGTGGAGTAATGAGTTCATAACTCACTTTATTGAATAGATAACAGAACTATGTGAAATATCTGCCGAGAAATTCAATAGGTTTCTATTACAAGTTTTTTTTTTTTTTTTTTTTCAGATTGTGATTTGAAGATGATATCCCATTTCACAAATAATCTGTATTTTTCTGGTAAATTACCCTTTTTGGAGGAAAATCCTGTTTGACTATTGAAATAACAATTACATGTTATTTAAAGATAGTATTTAAAACTTTTTCACGGTTCAGAGAGACACTGCTGGTTCACAAGTTGTGTGGTTCTGAACCTGCTGCTGGTTTGCAATGAAGTCATCCAGCCTTATTGCTTGATAGTAATCCTTGGGAAGAGAAAGCTAAAGGAAAATCCTGATAGGCAGGTAGAGAGACGATGGATGCAGAGGTGCCCAGTGATATGGTGAGAGGCAACAGCATGAGATGGAGCACAAGAAATTCCCATGAGATATCAGATGAGTTTTTCCTTTGCTTGCTTAACCACCAATGTGGCCAGGTTCTGGAACAGGCACCCAGAGGTGTTGTAGGTGGCAAACTTGATTTCTGTGCTTCTTCAAGATAACCAAATTGTTGAAATTTCCAATTCAAAGCAACAATCTGTAAAGGTCTGAATTTTCACATACTCCTTCAAATGTTTTGGCATCCTGGTAGTTTATAAGTGTTTTAAAGTACCCTCCCCACCCTCTACCCCTAGCTACATACTCAGAGATAGTTGGGAGTGCAAGAGCATGTGCAAGAGCAAGTACAAATGCAAGAAGCATTTGCTTTGCTATTGCTAGTGGCAAATTTCAGGCTAGTGGACAGGGTCTTTAAAGGGAATTAAAGAGAAGGGAATTAAACCCATCCGTTATGGCTTGATGCCAAACAACCTGCATGCTGGCTCTGCACCAGCAGAGCAGAGTTGTTACACCAGTTGGCTCTCTGTCCTTTTTAAAGCCATTTCCATTCACTCTTTTTCCTAATTGCTACCCAGGTGAACTTTTTCTTTTCATTTCCATGTTGCCATGTTTGACCTGCCAAAGGGCACGACCTATAAATCTGATCATGGCCATACACTACCACCATAAAACCACAAGAGAAAAAAAAAAAAAAAAAAAAGGCAGAGTGATGGTTTTGTGAGCATGGTTTCACTAGCAAGCAAATCTGCAATGATTTTTAAATGGGAAATTGTAAACTAATGAATGGAAGTGACCTTAAGATAATAGCGATCCAGTATTTTGCGCAATGACAGGCATCTCCCAGTAGAAGACTCTTGTTTGATGCCCAAATCGTCATGTTGTCTCTTACAGGCACTCTTGCAAAAGAATGTAAATGAAAAGAAGAGTCTCAGAGACCCAGATGAAAAAAATCAGGAGCTTTTTGTGCTGTGTCCCAGTGTGCACAGGAAGAGCCCTGCTCAGAGCCCCTGCATCATGGTTTTGGAAAGCCAATCATAGATGGACGTGAAGGAGAGTGGTCTTCATTTCAGCTATAAAGTTCAGAGAATGAAAAGCAAAGCCCAGGAGTATTTTGGAAGCTGCAGAGTCGTAACATCATCGCAGCATCACCCCATTATAAAACCTATCAAATGC
Source organism: Nothoprocta pentlandii (assembly GCA_013398315.1). Taxonomy (NCBI): domain Eukaryota; kingdom Metazoa; phylum Chordata; class Aves; order Tinamiformes; family Tinamidae; genus Nothoprocta; species Nothoprocta pentlandii. The sequence goes on from VZSG01000104.1 coordinate 1,221,605, forward strand.
CCTGTGAAGGGGTTTTACTAGCCTGTCTTTTGATGAGCAAGATATTTTTCCTGCTGATACTTGGCGTCTTTCTTCTGCTTTGTAAAACTGGACACTTAGTCTTTAGATAAGTCTTTAGTCTGATTAAACTTTAGTTTATTTAGTCTTAATTTTCTTAAAAGTTACCAGATAAATGAAATGATAGGAAGTAATTAGCCTAGATATTTGCCCAAGGAGGGTTTTGCAGTGAACGATGTGTCTCTGCATTAGCTATATAGGTGAACTGGATCTCCAGGTTAGCTTAAGTGTTGAATGTTAGGTGAAGACTGAGCCATCATTCTTTTTTTTTTTTTTTTTTTTTTTTTTTTTTTTTTTTTTTTTTTTTTTTTTTTTTTTTTTTGTATAACAAGTGTTGATACCATGAAAATAGTGTGGTTTGAAATCATGGCTCGCCTCCTTGTTTGGTAACACTAGTCCTACAAAAACATTATTAACTCTCCTTTTTTAATCCTTAATTTGAAGGTACAAATATGTTGTCCTTTTTGTGCCTTCTATTGATATTTGGGCCTGATTTGGCTTGGTAAAACCTGAGTAATTCATAGATAAAACTAGTTTGAACCGCCTACTTGTTGTAGAATACTGGAGTACCTGAATGTCTCCATCTCTTTCTGATCTGTATATTTTCCTCTAATCTGCAAATAGCCATTTGTAAATCAGGATATTACTTCTAGAATAGCCAAGTTCGTTATTAAAGGAGCCCAAGGGACTAGGGATAATTACTTTTTCATGGTATTAAAAGTGTTCATAAAAACGTGGCATTATCTTAAGGTTCAACGAGAAGCATATGACTAAAACAGCATTAAAATTTTATTTTTATGTTCTACAAATATAATGACATTTAAAATATGACATTCAAAAGCTAGAATCTCTAATATTAAATAATGGCTGTGTGTGTGCCTGTAACTCTGCCCTGATTACAAATAACTATCAATGTCACCTTCAGCACCTGCTATTACTTATTATCGGTTGTGCAATTCCTACTTGTAAAAGTTTCGAAGCATTTTATAGCCATTAGCAAAGTCAATTAATTGCAGTCTCCACTGCTACATGAAGAGTGCAATTACTTCGTCGTTTGCTTTGATTTTGTTGACCAGTAGACTTTCCCAGGGAATGCTTAGGGCCCAATTAACATCTCGTGGGCTTGCAAGGGGCTGCGGATGGCACTTTGCTGTGCTTTATGCTTCATACCTGCTTTAACTCTCTTTTTTTTTTCTTTGTTTGTTTGGTTTTTTTTTTTGTTTCCTTATATTTTTCCCACAGATGCGTTACCATCTGTGTTGCTTTTGGACAAATTCCCTTCTTTTGGGTGCTCTTCCTTTCAAATTTGGACATACACAGTTTTTTAAACATCCAGGGTAATTTGGAAAGTGAATGGATTCAGAGCCAAAGTCAGACTTCTTAAAATATATACACTACCTAGCTCACTAATACTCATTATATCTTTCAGGGCTTTAAATCCAGATTTTGTGAATTTATGCACACTATTTTATTTTATCAACTATCAACCATTATGAGCACATATCAAAGAAGAAAAAAAAGGTAATATTATCTATCATCATTAAAACAATTTGATTAATTGTTTTAATACTGCAGTAAGTAACAATCCATAACAGTATTTAAAAATACTGATACATGAAATATAGACACTTATAAAATAAGGAGAACTGCTAACATTCCGAAATCTTCTCCTAATTTTAATTTATTTTCTCTTGGTTTTCTAAACATTTCTGCTAGGTCTTGTGCTGTTCTACCTATTGAAAATACTCTTTTTTTATTATTATTTTTCTAAACATGAACAAGTGGAAAGGTGGGCTGATGATGCAATACAGATCATGCTTAAAGCTATAAAAGTAGTATTTTGTTTCAAAATTGAAAAAAAACTTAAAAAGAGCCTCTTAAATTGTTAGTATTTTTAGTCTTTTAGAAGGCAGGGAAAAAAACCACAACCTCCTATTTGGACAAGAAAAACAAATTAAACTTTGATATGCATTCATTAAAATCATCCTTTCCTAATATTTTCATTCAATTAATAAGTAAAATATTCACCCCACCTTAATCCCAAATGCTAATCTGGTAATTGCTATGAATATATTTACATGCTGAATATACTTGATAATATGTACTTTCCATTAATATCAGAGTTTTTTTTAGTATTCAAGCACAGCAACCAATTACATATTTTGAGTATCCTCAGTATTCCAAATTTTATGTAAGTGTAGAATTAACTCAAGGAAGAATCAATAAATCTGGAGCCATAATTAACAGAGAGCATTTTAATTTGGAGAGGGACAAAAAAGATGTAGTGTGAGCACAGTCATCACTCAATTCAAGCCTCCAGCAGAAGACCAGAGTCATTCAAAAGAGAATAAAATAAAACTCATTTTATAGCTCTTTTTTTTTAAACTATTTTCTCTTCTCCTAGAAAATCCTGAAAGTAATCTATTCTAATTATTTCTTTTCCTAGAAATGACATTGGAGAAAAAAATATAATGCTTATGTTTTTATGGCATCAGGCTTTTGTAGTTCTTTTCAGTCTCATGGAAATTCAAGTAAGTAATAGAGAGCTCCAACACTAAAAAAAAAAAAAAATCACAAGTGAACAAAGAATAATAAAAATCACAGCTGCCCTGTAACAAGGGCATTACTTCATTAAAACAAAAACAAAGCATGAAACCTTAGGCAGTGATGAGTTAAAGATCCCAATGAGGGTTGCCATCCTTTTTGGGTAGATGCTGTGTGAAGCACCAGCTTTGCAGGGTGGCATCCCCCCATCCTTGCTTGCCTTGCAGAAGATGCCATGGGTGGAAATGTGCACAGCCAGAGACACCGATGGTTTTTCCAGTGTTATCTGCTAACCACTTTGTTTTCAGTGGCAATAAATTTTAATATGCTTCCTCTATAAATTATGTAATATTTTACAGATCGATGCAATTCAAAGGGAGAAGCAGAGAACAAATGCGCCTGACATGTGAATTACTTATCAAACTTACTTTGTTCCAAATCCTGCCAGCAGGCTCTAGCACTGCTTCCTGCAAAAATTAGAGTTATTCTAATCCTGATCCCTTTCCTCACCCCATGAGGAAACATCGTTGCTCCTAATTTAGCAGGAAGGGGAACTCGGAGCTAGAGCAGTTCACAGCATGGCTTTCTCATCACTTTCCCAAACTTACTTGATCATCTGCGTAATTCTTTCTCTTCTCATCATGTGTTTCTCATCCAGTAAACCCAATGGCAAGGTTTCTACTTGCTATCTATCTATCTATCTATCTATCTATCTATCTATCTTCTTCTTTCTACTTCTATCTGTCTATCTTCTTACTATCTATCTATCTGTCAATCTGTTCTATCAAGGATTTGCTCACTACATATTCACAACTCCAGATATGAAACCTGGTTCTTCAAACATTTCCCTGGGCCACCTGCCAAAGAAAACTAACATGTTTTCGGCCATGGCAAAGGTTGTAAGGAAGGGCTGAATAGGATTCTCTTTATTAAATCAGCACACATTCCTCCTGTGTATTTTATAAGAGGTAACAAATAGCTGGAATGGTTCAGATGGCCTCAAAAGTGGATGTTCTCTTTGGAAAAGGAGAGACCGTCTACCAGCTATCCGAGCTGGTCCCACATCCATGTGCTAAGTCAAAGCCGGGGTGTGCAGAAGACTTGGAGCTGTGCACGAGCAATGCTTGCACGTTTTGGAGTATAAGCAGGGTTGGGAGGGTCGCCTGTATTCACCTGTTTGATGTTCCTGCTAAAAACCTAGAAATCACCTGTTGTCAATCTGCCATTAAATGGACTGCTCAGAGGTGAGAGACGATGCTCTTTTCCACCTACGGCATCAGGTGCTATGAGCTCTTCCCTTGCAACATTCCTTAGTTTCCCTGATACTGCTGCAAACCATCCTGCCACACAAAGTAGGAGAAAAGCTCATGTACACCTGCCTGCTATGTGTCTTAAGTTTTTATGCTGTTTTTCCTTCCCCACCTCAAAGCAGCTGGAGGTACCGAAGTCAGCAGGTTTTGCTCCAGATTTCTATCACTGGTAAGTTTAAAAATCTCATGCTGTTATTTTTTGAGGTTGATGACAAGCATCAGCTACTCACAAGACAAATATCAAGACTGAAATAGAGTTTTGTGCTTTGTTTTGTTTTTATAGGGACTGTGCACTTCTAATGCATCTGAAATAATGCATTGAAAAGCAGAGTTAATATTTATGTCAACTGTGGGAAACAGAGAACTTTTCTATTTCATTTCCTTGTTTTTTTTTTTTTTTAATATATATATTTGAGTGTTGTTTTTTTCAGTTCAGTGGGCCTCTCAGATGCAGGCAAGCAGCACGTGGACCTGGACTGATGCTCCTATGGCTCAACAAGTGAGATGTATGGAGTTAACATTAGGGAGAAGTGTTATGAAAATAATGAAAGCCTCAATGACAGACTATTAGCTTTAGAGTTTAGCTGTAATAGACATAGCTTTTAGAGAGCAAAGCTAGAGTATTTTAAGATTGGCTGCACTCTAAAAGCATAAATAAAAACAGAGGAACTATGTTAGAATCTCTTGGGTGATGTGTTGAATGCTTTCCTCTGCATCCGTGTGTGTGTGTTATACACACACATATAAAAACACTCTTTTTCCTTATTTTCAGACTGATTTTATTAGCTATTCTGGGGGTGTATGAAGAATTATTTAAATCACTTCTGATATATTTTGAACGTTGAAATACAAAAGGAAAAACAGGAAAAATCAGAATAACAACGTGTGTATTGCAAAATTTTATAAAATGGACTGCTAAAATAATTTCTGAATGGCCATGGAAAAAGTGCTCGAAACAGGAAACCAGACAGATGATTAGGAATAAAAAAATACCATTTAAAAACAAGAAGGTAGCATTTTCCAAAATAAAGTCCTATTGGTAAATGCTGACTTGAGCTTCTAAATAAGCGGGCTGATTTTCTGAAGCACTTGTACATGAAGATTTTCCAGCAAAGCCAACTGCTTTGTGCTCAGCACTTTTGCAGAGGGCCCTGCTTCTATTTAAGAGTGGGGCTGCGAGAGCTGGAAGGCACCCCGGCACGTGCTGCTCCCAGCGCCTGCCCACGGCTCGGGCGCGCAAGGAGCTGCCGCCTACGGCAGAGCCGGGCTCCTCTCTCGGAGGAAAACAAGCTGCTGCTTTGTGTCATAAGAGGAAATATTGACTAGCAAGCAGCAATTTCTGTTTCTCTTTGGATTCTTGTGGCTTAAATTCTTTAGAAGGAAGATTTGTTTTCACCCTCAAAATTAAACAAATTAATTGTGCTTTCTATCTATCTATTCCTCACATTGCTGTATTTTAACCTGGCAGACTGCAGGAGCCAAATCCTGGTCTTGTTAAAGGAAGATTTACAATTTTCAAACAGCAACTTTTCTGATTTTCTCATTTCTTTAAAGGTATTTTGTACGTCCATCCTCTTTCTTCAGCAGAAATGACTAAAGCATCTACGTTCCTGTTGGACTTGACACCAGTTTGAAGTCTTGTGGAGACATCTGGCAGAGAAGTTGAAGTCCTATAAGCAGGACACTGATCTCTTTTCTCAAGAAACTCCTTTCCAAGACGTTCTGGAATGTAAAACCTGACAGCAACCTATTGCTCTATTCCCAACTCCTTCCTTCTTTACATGAGATCAAGACCTTTGGCCTCTAGGCAGATGATGGATTTCCTGGCCTACAAAGCAATCCCAAGAGATGTAGTCACGAGTGGTGGAGTTGTAACTGCACTTGCCATAATTTTCAATCCTCTAAAGTCAAGATTTAAATACATCTGCTGCTGGGAATATACCAGTCCGCTAATTTCCCTGTTTAAAATATTCAGTAATTAGTTGCTACTTAATACTGAAGGCTGGAAGGCTGTTTTTTATTTTCTGCATATTAAAGTTGATGTTAATGGGTGTATATTAATATGCTATGTTTGCTTTCTGACTTCAATCAGGATATTGCTACAAAGGACAGTACTGTAAAATACTGGGGAATTATTTCGGTGTTAAAAAGAAACTGTATCCATTTATATGAAGCTAAGCACAAAGCTGCCAGTTCTGGATGCTGATAAGAAGAAATGTTCTCTTATGTGGAAAAGATACACAGGAAGAGGTAAGTAAGGTATTGTGTTTTTAAACTGCTTTTTCAAACTAGAACCTGAATTTCTTTTAAGTTATTAAAAAAAAAAACAAACAGTATTTCTATAATAGACTGAATAATTTTGCCTATTTTCTCAAGCATTGATATTGAGTCGTGAAAATTCTATTCTGTCAATACGCTTTAATTCTGAAGGGCTCAAATGGGTCCAGTTTATTCTTCAAGACCAAAGGCATCAGGCACCGTTGCAGCAAGTGAGCTTTAGTTCCGATCCTTAGCAAAACCCTACAGTTTCTCCTCCCTCTTGGTTAAGGCAGTCCACTCGTAGATATATCATTGAAATAACGAAGCTGATAATACAGCAGGCACTTAAACATATGTTGAAATGCTTTCCTGTATTGAGATGCTTGGGCAGAGCCTTAATTTGCTTTGTAGTCAGGTTCAGAGTATGCAAGTTTTGGCCATCTAAGGACACTTTTCTGGAAAAGTATCCCAAAAAGCTTGTCTTTATGTCTCTGGTATTGATTTTATGGGTTGCATATGACTTTTTCCAATCCTTCCAAAACAAAAAATGTTAACTAGCTCAGCATTTTAGGTGGCATTTTGGAAGAGAATAGGAACATTTTCCTCGGAGAATGGGAAGCCTGCCACTGAACCTTTGAAGATTATACAAATCCTGTTATGGAAACAAACACAGTTTGAGTTGCATTTCCGTGCCCTTGCTTTGAACCCAGGTCAGGAAGAGTGTGAAGCTCCAAGGACCAATTCATCCCCATCACCCAGGCCTTGGGCGATGGTCGCTTTGTCGTAGTGGATTTAATGCAATGTAAGTACCTTTATTTCCACGATTACTCATCTCCCGGCACAAAATTGTGACTGTGGCACCGTTTTGAGCAGAACAGTGTATACTGGTATATGTTTGGGACTTTCTTCCTTTGCTTGGAGAGTGAGATATCAAGCTGTTGGCATGACTGGAATGTCAAAATCAATAGAACCTGGTCAAGATGAATCAATTGGGAGGAAAGAGTAGGAAGAGTAACATTTTGTGGTGAAAACCATACTAGTTCTTTCCAAATTTGGGATTTTGAATGCTTATGAATTGTGCTCTAATAGAGAAAGCTGTGATCTTGATGTGGTCACACCTGAGTGGCCCAAATGTCTTCTCTAAACCAGGAGCCCTTATGTTGGGAAAAATTAAAAGTAGCAAAAAGACTCTCTCCAGCTCCCATTATCATGGGAGACATCAAAGCCAGCAATACAGACTGAAAGTCTCATTCTGCCCATGTTTCTCTGAATTCAGACAACTGATATGGAAAAAAAATCTTAACTCAGAAACATTGCATCTTCAATCCAATAATAAAGTGTTTCTTGGCCTCTAAAGCGAAGTATATCAAGGCAATGAAAACAATTAGTTCTTCAATTTACAAGTCATGTTGAGTTGGTTATATTTAGTATATGAAAATTAAAGGAAGAGTAAGAGCTTGCTACTTTAAAAATTCCATAAAGCTGGAAAAAAAGTGAGACAAACTGTCAGAAAGAATTAAGAACCACGCAAATGCTAATTGAGGTCATAAGCAACAAAGCAGACGTCACTGGGTTAATTGCTAATCCTGGCTTACTTGTTTTGATAGTGTTGAATATAGTCGTGGATCTGGGGAGAGGAATGACATGGGGAGCTTGATCCTGGGAATAAGAGCCTGAGGACCTAAGGCTTATGGTGGAAAACAAGAAAAAAAAAAAACAGTTTTTAATCCACTTTACTCTTTTAAGAAAAAAGTCTTGTAACTAACTTGGCAATGGATGGTATATATTGAGCAGGGTGCGGAATTTGACTACGATCAATGTTGTCAACTCAATGTTGTGCTGCGTGTCCAGGTTGACCACTGCAGAGTTTGTTTGTTTTCTTTGAAATCAATGCAATTTCTGTATAGTTTTTTAGAAATTTAGATATTAATTATGCCTCCCAAATTTGGTTTGGCCCTTTACTCTTTTATTGTTGTCTAAATAATAATATTATTTTAAGAAAATTAATTATGGAATCCCCAAAGAAAAAGTGTCCTCTCAACTACTGATTCTTCAAAACAATGGTTATTATTTTGTTCAGCTCCAGAACTTCTGAATATCCAGAATATCTACTTTATATTTAGCTCATGTTGAAAAAATACTGCACAAAACCAAGTGGTGAGGCTGCAGAAGATGCTAAACAAGTGAATCCAACTAGATTTCCCCCAGGAAGCAGAATTTGACTCATAGAAACTCCAATTCATTTCCATAATATAGATTACTAAAACAACAGTCACCACAGCCTGTTCTAAAAAGGGAATGCATAATACTTAAATAATAGTGTCTTTTCCTGCCTGAAGTGAAGGCAGGCCAAAAATTGCTCTATGACATAAAACTGCACTGACCTACAGGGTTTGTATTTCAGTCAAATACACACTAAGGAGGAAGTATCTTCAGATTCATAGGGTTCAGTGAAGGCATCGTTGCGGGGCAGATGAAAGATGGGTTTTTTGGGCTCTTTTCTCCACTGAACTGCAAATGAAGAGGATTCAATAGGAGAGAACACACTCCATCTTCATCCACCCTCTTTGACCCAAATTGGATCAGAATCCAGTGAGTTGTGGAGGATGAATCATACCAAAGTACCTAACAGTATATTTGAGACCCTGGCAAGAAAAGGTGGGGAAGTAGGTTCATATCTGAAGCGGTTGAAGGACGCCAAAAAAAGATAGAAGAGGATCATGCTGTGAAAACTCTGAAATTTTCTGGCTTGAAACAACCTAATTGCGAGATTGTAGCATTTCTAGATAAGTAATTGCCTTGCGTTGAGATCTTACATGGCTGAATGCCACTTACTGTTGATGTGATTTGCATTTGCGTTCATTTTTCCAGTGAATATTTCAAGGAAGTTTTAAAAAGTTTAAGAAGTTTAGTTTTAGGAAGCCTGCGGATGTGGATTTTTGTAGTAAAGGGGACGCAAGGTGGATGGTGGCAGTGGGAGCCTGGAGAAGGTCTCAGAGCTGCAGCAATGCAGGCAGGAGGGACATGTGCTTGGCCCCTTGAGCAGAAAAGGCCAAGAACCACCAGAAACAGTGAAAAGTATCTTGCGAATAGTAAAAAATCCTCACAATTCTGTTAGGAATTCTGATAATCTTCTCCTGGCAAAATGAATCAGATTTGCAACCATTGCTACAGTAGAGTTTCAGTTTGCAGAGGAAAAAAAAATGTTTGTTTTTTTGCATGCTAAGACTTCTCTTGCCTCTTCAGCAGTGCAAGTCACCACCTTGCTCAAGATACGATTCTTCAAAAATAATAATAATTAAAAAAAATCAGTGTAAAGCATGGGTGGGCACTAGAGAGGTCTCTCATATGTAGATGTAGGGTTTTCCAAAATAGGAAATAGGGTGCTGAAATAGGGTCATGGTCATTAAATCCAGAGGTCTTTGTTGCTTGAAATGCCGCTGTCGCCTGCTGTGCAAATCCAATGGGAATTGTTTGCCAGAGCAACCAGCGAGGAGTCTCCGCTGAGCGCTCGCAGATGGGATGTGCTGCTTCAAAGGCCTCTCCTGTCAATAGGTGGCAATAATATCCTTCACTGCAGCTACTTAATGAATGTTTACAGTTCTCCTCCGCCCCAGTTGGAAATTTTATAGCATCATCTCAAGTTATTTATATCCGCAAAGTTCTGCGCTTCCCCCACTATAATTTTTCATGTCAGTATAGGCCAGCGATGGGGGAGGTATGGCATGACATTACTTTATTAAAGCTGACGCTTTGCCTCGGATTGAATGAGTTTTCGTCCTCTAGATATCGAGCCAAAGATCATTAGCATTCCGCTTCTGCTTGGCTATCAACTAATCTGCTCCTAAATATTTGCATGAAATCAGATTTATATAGCAGTCAGCTACATGTGGAAAAAAAAAAAAAATAAAGTATGATTTAGGGGCCCGGATTCACACACGACTGCTGTTTAGGTATTTAGAGCCGCGAGGAGTTATCGCTCAGGCTCATTACCAGGAGGAGACAGACGCCGCTCTCTGCAAAACCCGCCGCAGCTCTCGCCGCTGCTGATTTACACAGGACGAGTCCCAGGCGTTTAAAAACATGTGTTTCTTTGTGGCTTATCAGGAAGGGTGATGACATTACATCTTCTTGCAAATTTGTCAGCTTTGAAGTTTATGGAGTGAAAATGCATCTTTTTATTGGGGAGCACTTGCTAAATCTGTTCAGGCTCACACACAAAGATGCGCGCGTGTGCATGAGACAGGATGGAGGCTGTGAAACGTTCGGGCAAATATGAAAATCAGGCAGAATGGACATTGTCAAGTGCTATTTAAAGCAGTTAATCTGCTTTTTTTTTTCATTCTTCTTTTTAATACTCTCTTAAAATCAGAAAATATTATTTTCAAAGCAATCCTGTTCTGCCTCAGTCTGTCAGCTGCACATATCCAACCCCAGTAGGTAATCATGAGACATTTTGTCTTTAGAGATTAAGGGTAGATAACATTTTAAGGTTACATCCAGCTCATAGGCACGGAAGTCCAGCACAGCATTTCCTACCATTTTCCTGATAGGAAAACGTGAGGGTCTTGCCTATTTTTTTTTTTTTGCTGAAATGTCTACGGGAGCTGAAAGTGTCTGGAGCTTGGCCATGGATCCATGTCCGTGATCTGGCTTCCCGATGGCCCAGGCACCTGAGTCCCATCCTGAGCAGAGGGTCTGAATCACGTACGTGAGATTTGGCCACCTCCAATGCCAGGTTTTATAATATTAGAGTAGAAATACAGTGTGTGCTGTAATTCAAGTGCTATTTACATCATTTAGCAGTGACATTTCCAGAGGAAGAAGTGAAAAAAAAAATATGTTCAGCCACTTAACTCTCTTAGGAATTTCTTTCTTCACAGGGATAAATGATTCTTTAAAAAAAGAAAAAAAAAGAAAGAAAAAAAATGCAAGAAATCTAGATGAACTTATCAAATGAATCATGCCCACTTCTAGAGATAATCAAAGGTAAGTGGTGGCACCCTACTTTTATCTTGAAGAAAATAAAAAAAATCCCATTTCTGCAAACTACAATTAGTTTTTGGCGAGACTCAGAATGGCCCCAGATACAGGTCTGTGCCCTGAGAATAATTTCTCAGTGCTGTGAAGAAAAGCTATGCTGATCAGTAGCTTTTTCTAATTTACTCTGTGGTCCAGTGTCACTGAAATGTAAAATTCAAACCCCAGAAAAATGCAGCATATTAATATTAGTGGAAATCAATCAGAATTAGTCTCATATAGACTAATCATGGAGAAAAACAATACTAGGAAAATAGCTTCCTTAGGGCTGTTTCTTCCCACCCTTTCCTGGCCTGGACTTAGTTTCTCTACTCATGACAAGCACATGCCAAGGCAGTGTTTTCCCTATGCCTGGCATGCCAAGGCTCTGAGCTCAGCACAGCCCATCCATACTACAAATTAATTATCTTATTGCAGTCCCTTAGCAAAGGAATATGCAGGAGCATTGTAGAAATTTCCAAGATATCCAAGAAATTTTATTTTATATATGCACAAACCCTTATTGATATAATGTGAAATTCTTCATCTATATTTGCTGTTAAACCATGAGTTAGTAGGAGTAAGTCTGTTTGCTTTACAGTGACTTGAGGGTCCTCAAGTGAGTGGCTTCTCATCCACCTGAAGTGCAATTTGCTTTCAAAAAGTGGCATTTTCAGAGGGTTGGAGATTTATTAGTGTAAAAAAAACCCAACAGCACAGGTTATCCTTAAATCATTAATAGCCATAACAGGTTTTCATCCGTGATACGATTTTAACTAGAGAAAACGTGTTAGATTAAGTCTCCCAAGTCCCCGGTGCTCAAGTCCTGGCTCACTCTGCATTCTCATTTTCATCCAGCTGTCATGTGCTATATAGTTAGACCTTATCTATCTTAATATTATCCATGCTAACCTTGCCAGATTGAGTTTGCGAAAACTTTTTGGTATTGATCTCCGCTGGTTTCATCGCATCTTCCAGAGCAGATTGCTTTTGGGCTGGGCGCCGGGGGAATGCTGATTAGAGCGGGCTGCTTATCACGCCGTTGACGGGGAATGATAACGAAGCTCTCGTTAGCAGCGCTCTGCTGCCCGTGCCAGCAGGTACCGTGCGAGGCGAGCCAAGGTGAAGTGAAGTTGGCCCCGTTGGTGGGGTTGTGCAATGGATCCCAGTGCATTGCAGGAATCGCCAACTATTGCTTTGGGTTTTGCGGGTTTCCACGTGAATCTGAGCTTGGGTCTTCAACCTGCTCTGATCCGTTCACCGTCCTCACCTTGAGCAGGAGGTTCAGCATGAGGAAATATATGTAAAGTTGGGCAGAAGGCACAAGGTCTTGGGCGGGTGAAGCGTGGTGTAGTTGTTTTGTTCTCACCAATGATACCAATTATTTGGTCATTTCCTCAGGAATGTCTTCTGATATCCAAGAGCAATGCCTGTAATGATGCAGAAGATGTTTTCAACACAAGCAAAATAGGGGTATTGTGAGTATATTTTCTGACAAAATATGGGTATTGTATTTTTTCTGACCTGTTAAGTATTAACATGGAGGTAATTCCAGGAAAACAATAGTTGGAAAAAAAAAAACCTCACAAAACAGCAGCAATTACAAATGGGTAAGAGAGCTCTGACACAGAGATGTGTATTAGTTCTATAGATTTTAAGTTTTATGTAAACAAGAAATGATGATAATTGAGAAAGTCAGTAGCCAGCATGCTAAAATTAAATGAGAAAATGGTAGAAAGTAAAAATGCAGTAAATGAATGTTAATTAATAATTGTAGATCAGCAGCACATAAAATATGTATAGCCTTGTACATAGCAAATCCTCAGCAAATAGACACAGCGTAGCGTTGCACGGTGCTGTTTCCATCCAGCTTTGTGCTCCTCAGGCAGAACAGCAGCAGGTTTCCACACACTCCCTGACTCCACTTGAAAGAAATGGTGCAACTTGATGCAGATTTGGTGCCGAACATGGGTTTTAGCCCTGGTAAGAGAAGTGACTTTGCAGCTATTGCATTGAGAGCGTCGTCTTCTCAATTCCCTGTGAAGGCATTGCCCAGTTCTTGTTCTCACGACAAGAACTTGCTGCTTTGTGAGATGAAAACAGATGAATAAATAAATATATATATATATTTTTTTCCTGGCCAGGAAAATGAAATCGAGAATAAGAGATGAGCCTGAAAAAGCTTAGGTTTGATAGCTGCAAGAGCCTCCCACCAGATGGGAATTATTCAGTGTACTCATATCTTTGGTGCTTCTCTCAGAGATGAACAAATGGCCATACTTCTCTACCTCATTTTTTTAGGCCCATTTCATAATATTTTAGAATTTCCCCCTGCCATTTGCAGAACTGCTAGGTAATCCTTCTGCTCTGCTGGTCACAGGTAATGCTGATTTGCTCGTGTGGCTTTAGTGAGAGAAGAGCACGCGTGTCCTGTGCTCTGCAGACAGGCCTGGCCTTCCAGGTCCTCTGCAAGCTGTACGTTCTTTGACATTCAGCAAAGCGACACACTACAACACGACACACTACAACAGAGGGGCCCTCTAACTTAGCACTATTGCAGCAATCGTTTTCTTAAGCATTAGACATGTTCCATAGCTTTTAATCTGAATAGAAATAGTGGTTGTGCAGAGTTTTGGAGCACAAAATAGTCCAAGAACATCAAAACTGGATATGAGACACGTGTAGCTAACCCTTAGTTGGGCAGGGATTGTTGCAAGTCAGAGCTCTGAAAACCCACAAGAGAACTTCAGGAGCACACATATTCAGGCAGAGGGTTTTGGCTTTCTAGACGTTGAAGCACAGTGTAACTTTCGCAGCTTTTCAGCACTGGTTTGTTAGACTTGGAACGGATCCCAGGTCTGAAGAGCTAAGTCAGCACAGATGGGTCTTGCGTATCTTCATCCTTCAGGCATGTTTGCTTGCCCCACACTCCTCTCAGAAGAGGGTACTCCCCATTTCTTTAAAGCTCTGGATTTTGGAGTGGAGCTACAACCTTGAGGTGTATTTTATTATTCCCCCGGAGCCTACAGGAGAGAACAGGGATGACCTGCAGGTCAATCCGTGTTTTCCAGGCGTCGCTGTGGGCGCCGCTGGGATTCCCTGGGCAGAGGCAGCGAAATGCAGCGTTTCGCCCCAACGGGGAGCAGAGGTGCCTGGCGTCCTCCCCGCGAGGATACGCACATCCGAACCGCTTCCCTGCGCCCGGCTGCTCCGCTCGCTGGGCGCTGGAGCCCTGACAGCATCCTGGGCTTTATAAAGAAAATAGAGATCGCTGTGCCCTGGGACACGCGCTCCAAGACCCTCCCGGGCTCCTTTCCATAGGCAGCTTTTCTTCTTCCTCCCACTAATATGTTATTAAAACTTGTGTTGTTAAAATAGCGCTGGCCAGTGATGCCACCCCATACGTGCTGGTGCCCAGGAGTCACTGCGGAGCAGCGCAGGAGGGTCGATGCTCTCAGCCCCTTTATGAACAGTCACATTAATTTTTCTTTAACATTGCAAAACAAGAGGCAAATTCATTTTGCTTATTCTAACACTAAAAGGGAACCATGGAGGGAAAGCACTGGATATTTTACAGGTTGCGGTAAATTTTGGGTACATGTTGTTTGCAGGAATCAACCAGTTTGTATTTCAATTACATAAAATGCTATAAGGTAAGTTTTATCAGGTGCTCCCACTTGCACCTCTCAGATGGCAGCAGTTAAATGGAGAGGCAATGCACTTTGAGCAAATAAACTGAAATAGTTGCTTCATATAATGCACAATTAACCTTTGGAGCTTTTTATCGGTAGATAACTTGAAGAGCTTTGAAGGATAAAAAAAAGGATTATATGATATTCATGTGGATAATGAGAAGATCAAGATTTATTACAGCAAATCAGAATATGTAAGATAAATCTTCATATTTTTAGGACTTAAATTCATCAATGGGATCACTAAACACTCATTAGCAGCAGTAGGTAAGGAGCTTCCCTGGCAACAGCTGGTTCACAACTGGATTTTCTTGCACCCTGTTTTTATAGAGAGGACCCAAGCTTGAGGAGTCCTTGTGCTTTAGGTACGTGATAGAGGTGTGTGACAGTTTCTAGATTTCAAATAACTAAAAGCAAAGCACTATCCCAAAATCAGCTCTGTAAGTGCTGAGGGCTTTGCAGAAGTCGCTTTGAAGATTTCTGAGCCCAGGCTAACACTGTGGCTCAGCGTTTTGCAGTGTCTTTGGAGAGGTGGGATATTTTTCCTACGAGCTTTATTCTACTGTTAGGTCATTCTGTTTATCATAGGAAATATTTCCTACTTTTCTTTCAATTATGAATAACGATTATTTTTAACCATGAATAACAGAAATTACAAAGTTGTAACCTTAAAAAAAAGGGGGGGGGGGCAAAAATGGGAGCTCTGACTCGTGGACCATTGACCTCTGGGATCGAAAGATGGGAGGAACCTTCCCAAGCAATGCACAAAGCCAGGACCTTCCTCATCCAACTCTTCCTCACTCTTCCAGCTCCCATTCTGGCATGGTGCAGCAGGGTAATAGCAATAACTTAAAGGAGGATGCAGAAATTATTTGGGAGCCTGAAGGCAGGCAAATACCTGCATTTAGTCATGTTTTTTACCAGTCCAAACACATGTCCTTAAATAATGAATCGATAATCAATTCAGGGAGGTAGCTCTGTTTATCCCCTGCGCTATTACATTGTCTTAGGAGGCAATTTACAAACTTGGTGAGAAACTGTGCAACATAGTGTGAAATGATATTAGAAACGGCGTCTAGAACCCTCTCAGAATTGATGGATTTCTGCTGGGAAGCTCATAAATTCCCCGCTCTCTTTAATGCACTCCTGCGATTATTGCTTGCATAGTGGTTGTTGCTATGCCACTGAAAACTAATTTAAGAGTATATAAGAAATGTTGCTCCTGGAATGGTTAGATCCACGCTGGAAGGAGTAAATGCTGAATTATGGTTATCATTCACTTGTAATCTCTTCTGGCTTGATTTAGACTGCAGTAGATTCCAACAGAGTTAAGTTGACAGTCCTTAAAAAAAAAAAGAAAAAGAAAAAAAAATATTAAGAAAGCCTAAATACCAGTTTAGTTCAATGAATAAATAACAGCAAAGAGACAAGGATTCTTGCTGAGGGCTATTATTGACTCAAAGAGCAATCCCCCATACATCAATCAATAGGTAGGTCTTGGCCATAAAATTTTGGCTACCAGGTGAAATGAGCTGAAAAACAACACACGATGCTACACTTTGCAAAGCAGTGTTGCTGCGAGAAAGCGGAGTGGCAATAAAAATGCAAGGAAGGGCTTTTTTTTTCTTTTTGAAGGCGTAGATAGCTAATGGTACAAAAATTAGAAAGGAATTCCAATACATTTGTATATAAAGAAGGGAAGTGGCAATGTTGAATGCTGCTTGATTGGGGATCAAGCACTTCTTGCGTGTGCGTGACCCTTTACAGGTGAAATGAACCCACCAGTGTTTCCTTAATTTCTTTAATGCTTCCGGCCTAGTTTCAATGCTGGTTGTGGTTTCAGATGGAGTCACCAAAGCGACGTGGGTCTAAATCTCCAAAGTGCTTCTCTTCTCGTGCCCTGCCACGCCGCCAGCAGCCTTGTCCTTGAGCGCCCTTGTTCTGAAGTTTTAAGTCCCTAAAGGGATTTTAATAAAATTCTTCTCTCTGTTTATTTTTACGCTGGGGGAACAGCTGTGAGCTGAGAGCGAGCGCTGCAGCATCTGCTCGGGAAATCCTCCGCCGTGCAGCACCTTTGAGCAAACAGAGCTGAAGGTAAATAGAGATGCCCGCTTCAAAGTGTTTCTACTTAAGAGCATATACAGTAAATAATTCTAGTAAATATACTAGTAAATAATTCTATTCTGAGTCCAGGCGGCTCGTTCTGAAGGAAACAGTATGTATAAACTTTGCCTTTTATGATTTAAGGATTGAAGGGTAATAACAAAAATGGTCTTACACAAAGAAGTGGTGAAGTGTTTACTTTTCTATGACAAGTTTTGCTCACTTATTATAAGATGACTCAGTAGCTCAATCTGCCTAGGAAAATATGGTCTCCTTTACTGATATTTAAATAGCACATACAGCAGTAATATTTTTTATTGGTACCTCTTTTATGGTGCTTTCTAATCAGAACTGAGCCTCTTCTGTCCTGCAGGGGCACTGGACAATATACCAAAAGGCTTCATCCTGTTCACTCCAGTTTATTCTTCTCTTTTATTTCTGTGAATTACTCAGTAATTCACATTCATTTTAACCCAGTTTCATCACATTAAATACGATGTGCACATGGCATCCTGGCCAAATGGCAAGCTGTTCAATTTTAACCCATATACTTATTCCAAGCCTGTTCCAAGGAGCCTGACTTCATATTTACGGATGCTTTCACAATTGCATTTTTCATTACGTGTTATTTACAAGGTTATTTTTTTCCATTCAGCTTCTCTGACTGTATTTGCAGATTCCTGATCCTCTTGCAGTGCTGTTGCTCAGCATCAATGCAGGGCAGGATTTGGCCCTGGCCTTCCTGGAGCTCCCGACAGTGTTGTTTTTCCCCTAATGATTATTGTTCATGTTTTTTATTTTAATGTCAAAATGCCTGTAAATATAATTGTGCCACCTAGGTTGTTTAGGCAGTGCCTATGGAGTGCCTGTGGCCATCTCTGGAAGATGGATCTCAGCATCAGGGTATCATGCTCCTAACCAGTCTCAATGTCTAGGTGGTCCTAGTTAGAGCACCTGGCTAAATTAATGCACAATTATGAAAGATTTGGATAAATCAGAGCCTATTCTGGGTTTCTATCCTCAGGGCTACATTAAGCTTTTTATTTATTTATTTCCCCAAGACAGATGAACACTGCCCCGTCTGCAGTGACGGAGCTGAGTGAACTGCCGTGGCATTTCACGCAGTACAATTTAGTTACGGTGACCTATCAATTGATTACAAGAAGACCCAGAGCAGCAAAACTGATGTTTCCAAGCTCTTTAGTTTTATCGTGCTGTGATTCAATTTATTTGGAAAATATTCTTGTAAAGGTGACTACCCTGCACATCGCCTAAACGGAACGGGCAGATGAGGTTATCTGACAAGATGCATCACGGTGCAGAAATATCACTGCAATTAGATGGGTAGAGGTGAGTGCACAGCTCCACACTCCTTCCAGCCTCCCCACAACAACCCATGTCCTTCCCAGGGAGTTTTAGCTTGCAAAGCCATGCTAAACAACTAAAATAATGACAAAAACTCAGAAAATACCTGAGAGAGCAGCAGAAAGCAATGAGCAGCCTCGCATCTCCCATACTCTCCTGTTCATTAAAGTCACAATAATTATTGACACCATGAAAAGAATGGTTAATTATTTGTCTTAGGAGTTGTAGTATTCAAAATGTCCCTACCAGAAAATGTAGCGAAATTCCTTCTTTTTCTTTTTTAAGTTATTACAGAGCTCCACTTTCAGCTGCATCCCCTCTTTTAATTTCTCCTTGATTCTCTTCTCAGAGCAGCCTTTTCTGAACAGTGAAGCATGACCTTTTTCTTCAGTATGAACTTTGCAGTATGCTTGTTTCCTTGGTAAGCTAATAAGGAAAAAATATGTATAACCATGAGGCTCGCTTGTAAAATCCTAGTTTGTGCCCATTTTATCTCCTGTCACCAGAACTGACCTTTTATCATCCACGGTAGGGAGAATCTCTTAATGCTGTGACACGTCTGCGGGTGAAATTATGGTTTTGGCTAGACAAGTTCTACACATAATGTGCAAGAGCAGAAAAGAACAGTTTTTTTTAACAAAGGGATGTTTTTATGTAATGGGAACTAAAGCACACTATAGGACCCTAGCAATTTGCCATCAAATGACTGAAGTGGTAACGAGCCATCTCTGAAAGGTGCAAGTTTATACTCAGGTTTTGCATGCATTAAAACATTTGGGATAATCTTTAAATGCATCCCAACTTATGCACAGAATCTGAAGTTTGAAAGTAGGTTTTATTTCCTTCTGGCTCCGGACCCAGCTGGAATACCTGACTCTTAAACACCCTTTCAAAACAATTTCATCATTATTACTATAATCACAGCGCAAGCGGGAAATCCTCTGCAGAATGCCTCTCGTTGCTATGGGGCATCGTGGTGCCAGTTCTGCTCACAAACTGATATTATCAATCACAATTTAGTCATTACAGGTTTGCAGTAAAATTGCCGGCCTCCAAGTAATTTCTATTTTCCTACAAAAGCCTGCAAAGATCTACAGTATTGTAGAGTTTCACAACTTTGTTGAGTCCTCTTTTGTTATTTTTTCCTCCTAGGAATTTCATGAATATTTGGACTTCCTGACTCCTGATGGATTCTTTTTTAATAGAAATCTTTCCTTCCATGGCTTGCATAATGCTGGGCCCATATGAGGAATGAGGAAACTGTCCATTAGTTTATTGAGCCTTTTTAAATTAGAGGCCTCTTCACAACTGAGGCAAAAGGTTCTTCCAAGGGAAATCAGAAATATTTTATTAAACAATGAATGCCATTTCCAGTGCAAATTACTAGTTGTTCCCACTGAAAACAGGCCATATTCTTTTCACACATGAGCAGAGCCAAGCGGATAAGGCCTAGTGCGAGACAGACGGTGACAGCAAACCACCACAAACATACTGCAAAATTCCTGCCTTGTTTCCCAGCTGGGATAGAGATGCCCCTCAGTGCCTTCAGAAAAACAGGGAAAGATTGTAATCCCATCGGGATAAATCTCCAGCCCTGAATTATTGGGCAAGTGGTAGAGAAAGGTGGAGGAGAGGAGGGGAGGTCTTGCTTTACCAGCCTGGCTGCCAAGGGATCCCTTAGGATTGATGTGAATTAGGAGCACTTGTATAAATTAGACTTGTATCAGGAGCACTGGTATATTTTCCTGATATATATATATATATATATATGTATATCAGGGAAATTAGGATTTTTCAATGGGAACTTCAGAGGATTTGCTTATGTGCATGTGGTTAATGGGAGAGATGGAGGAGCAAGCTTCAAGTTGTCACAAAAAGGCAGCCAGCATCACCTGCCTGGAATGGTTTGTCTTCAATACTGTTCAACTGGTAGGGAATTAAAGGTCTGAAGCTGACAGTGGCAATCAGACCCGTGGTGTTTTAGGATTCACAGAGGACACAGCACAGTTACAGTGGGAATTTTAATATTTTTAAAAGTGCAGTTCATTTTACTACGTAAAACTTTAATTGCTGACAGGAAGCAGGAAAGTCTGGCTTGCAAGTATGTCTGAACGCAGAAACACTTCTGAGTTGTTTTTCTGTCCTGTTTTTCATTTCTGTGATCATTCTAGTTCTTAAAACCAGAACAAAAATACTCTTATCAGTTATGTAGGAAAGAGCTCCTTTTGCGGCAGAAAGATGTTTTATGCTTGTGTGTTACACATCCCTCACATTTACTCACTCAATAAAAAAACATGAAGACAGCTTGTAGGAAATGAATCCTCTCTGTGTTATCTTTTTATCTAAAGCAGCTTGCATTTTCTTTGGAAGGAAGAGCGCTGGAATTACTGTGTTATATTTGAATTCTAACATTAACCAGCGAACAAGAGGAAAATAATCAGCTTCCCTCCCACCAAACCCCCAGACTTACAGGTTCAGGAATTAAGTTTCAGTATTTAGTGCTTTTATTGCCCTTTGTGGTGCGCAGTGCTGCAAAACTGAGCGTGTGGCCAGACGTGATGAACAGGATCTCCAGGGGACTGGGGACTTGAGCTGCTTTCTGTGTAAGGATCAGACCCCGAAGAAGACAGTACCAAAATGTTTAGGTGATGTTTTCTCTGCCAAAGACAGACACTATGTCTTATTTTGCAGTTTATATCTCCAAGCTGCTGTGTTGGCTGGGTTTTCTTTAAGGAATGTGGGGCGAGATAAGCAAGGATCGGGAATTTTTCTAAGGCCACATACTCTAGGAAGGCATTTAAGGTTTTATTTTTACAACAGATTTTCCTTACTGGGAAATGATTAAATTCCCCAGTGTAGCTGCAGCCCTGATCTCTCTCTTACTGAACCTGAGGGTGCGAAGCATTTCAAGATTGAGCTCCTTAATCTTTTGCTTCACTGGAGAAGTTCGGAGCATATATTACCTTTACGGCTCATTGTAGGTACTGATGACAGGCAAAAATTAGCAAATATGACAACCTGTCATCTGCCTGTTCTCATGTGCACCCATCCACGTGCCGACAGGGACACCACATCACCCTTTTGAGAAATCACTTTTTCCTACATTTCAACAGTAACGTGCACCGCTCAGGTAAGTTGTGTTCCGTCCCCTGTGCTTTGCTAAGGGGACATATCCCTGCAGCAGGTCTGCAAAGACCACAGTGCCAGGGCTGCAGCTATTGCCCACAACACGTTTAATCTACCTGCTGTTTACCCGTTTGCTGTGTTTCTTTTCCTAAAGGAAGGAGGTAGTTTTATAGTTTAATTGCTAACCTGTACTTTTTCTGATATAAAAATCAGAAGGGTGGATACTTCCAAAGGGAATTTTGCCATGCGGGGAAAAAAAAAAAAAAGAGGACTCAAAAGTTGGGAAAGTTTCTCAAGACTCAACACATTGAATTAGAAGGTGAAGAGCTAACAGCTACTACATTTGGAAAGGTTAGTATAAAGCTATAAAGGTGACAAGAATAAACCCAGGGGAACAAAACTATGCTATGCATTTGCACTGTATCAAATGGGCTCATTTTTGATCCTGGATTAACTGGTATTCCTAAATTAAGCGATGTCTGACTCCGAAGGCTGTGTGCACATCGCTTTCATGACAAACACGTTTCTTCCCTTCTCCATCTGCTAGTATTAGAGCTCAGGATTGCTGCTGTTCGTCTATTTAAAGGCTTTTTATTGCTGTCCATCACTAAAATCAAAATGTCAATAGGAAGGAGCTTACTGGGCTCTGGTATCTCTTGCTTTGCTCTTCCAGGTCAAGCTCTGTGCAAGGTCAGAGGGATCACGTTGCCTTGACGGATATTGTCTTATTTACCCTGAGAGAGGGAATGCTGTCTACCATTTACATGGAAACACAGGGACTCATGAAAAGCCTAATCACGAAGGTACCTTAGCACTTCTAAATGTCATTAAAAGTCACTTCACACAATAAGAGCTAAATATATATTCTAGCTATCGAGCCCAGATTGCTGTGGGATGTGTACGAAACTCTGCATGTATAATGTCCTACACATAATATTAGGAGGTAAGTTATATTTATCAATAGAGGATGCCAGCCTCTTCTCTATCTGCTTGACTACAGTTCCAGTTTTCAGGAAGATGTGCTGCTTTAAACTCTCTTCTCGAGCCCAACTGGCCGTTTCTGGCCAAAGGCAGAGGTGCCCCCGTGCAGCTTGTGCAACCACTGCAAAATACACGGGAAGATCCCTGTCCCTGGGTACAGGCAGCACCATGCGGTTTTGTTTCCCCAGCCATGCCTTCTCCTTACAGGAATAGAGCAGGTAGAGACTAGACATAACCAGCATTTATGATGTTTAAAAGTTACAAAAGTTGAATTTCATGCTCATGTGAACTGCAGTGCGGAGTTTGTAGTCCTAGACTGGGAGGTGCAGCACCAAAAGATGAGAAACCCCAGTTTGGACAAGGTTTGGGAAAACAAGTTCTCATACCTAAACTTCTCTGAGGAGATGGATTATGTTTAATATATGCAGCTCAGTTTTACCTTACCTAGTAAAGTAATTACCTTAGTGGTAATAAAAATATAGCAGGGAGCTGCAAACAGGTCTCTCCTGCTCAGTTTCCACTTGCTCCTACTTGCAAGGTCTGGAACTGGGCTGATCAAGCACTGGAAAGTGGAAGCGTTAGTCCTGGATCCTTCCCTTTCCCTGGAATCCTCCTGTTAACCCACAGCATAATCTAACTGCATGGCTCATTCATTTGCTAAAAGGCTGTTTCCAGAAGAAAATAAGGACTGAATAAACACTTCTGTCCAGAGAAATGAAACCATTTCAAGATTTAAAAATACAATGAACTTCAATAAGGAAAAAAAAGGTGTCCTGGCATTTGTGATGGACTAAGGAAAAGAAGGGTGAGACATCAAGGAACTTTTTGTTAATCAAAGATGATGTTTGACTAGGGGATAGTGACAACAGTTCACTACGCCAACGTGGCGTGATTAGAGCAATGACTAATGCATGTATTAACTCGGGGGAAGATTTGAAATGAAATATTTGCTATCTAATCCATTATTTCTCTAGTCAATTTTCAGGGTCTTTCTTGAAAGCTAATGCATATTCAGTGCAATTATTGCCTACTCCAGATCATTTATGGGAGATCACTAATAACTAATTAGCCATCCTTCATTCCATGAAGGCAACATAAACTACTTCATTCATTAAGTGATATTGAAAATGCTGAGTAAATGTTCCCATTACCGGCAAGAGGGAGAAAAACAACCACCTTGCATCTGTGGTTTATACAGATTGCACCATGACATGGCTCAGAAAAGGAAAGAAGTGCTTTGGTAATATGAGATTGCATTCAACTATGATTAAAAATTAATCCAACTTCTAATTGGAAATATTCTGAAATTAATGGTTAAATCCTTACAGCAATATATTAAAAGGTTACGACTGTCAATTTTTAATGAATTCATTTTAATTATTTTGATAAGGACATTGAATCAACTGGTTTTAAAGATGTAAGTTTTAGTCTTCCAGCAGCTGGAAGACTAAAGACATAACTTTTTTTTTCCACTTTCTTTATTCCTTGATCATTATCATTGATCAGCCAGTCTGTATTTACCTTTATGCACACTTTGAAGGTGCTCTTTTCGTCTATCCTTTTTCCATGTCGTTTTAGGACCAGGTTTTCCTTCACTTATTTTCTCCTTTTCTTTTTTAAAGTCCCCCAAACTTCTCTGTTCCTAAGGCACAATTTTTAGGTATCCTTTTGCCCAGCTTCTATCTGAGTGTGTTAGAGTTCAGGGCAATGCACTCTGTAAATTTATTGAAGCAGAATCTTTCAATTTTTGTATCTTGTTTCAACTGAGCGAACAAATATTAAAATATATTTAAATAGGACTGCTTGTTTCAGTAGAGTCCACTGTTGAGCTCACAAAGAATAGGTAACTGTTCAATTCCATATATAATTTAAAGATATACATATTTGTTTTTAATAGATTTAGCATAATGTCAAAGCCATGCATATTTAGAGGTTGCGAAACAGGAAAATTACCTGCTGAGAGGAGCATTTTTACTGCATGATTGCCTTAACACCTGACATTAATCATTGCTGCACTATTTTATAAACAATCTTTGCACCCTCCATACTGAATGTAATGTTACTACTAAGAAATAGTAGGAAAGGAGGAGTCTCACTAAGGGGTTTAGGAAAATAGCAACTGTTGCCTATGAGAGCGGCTTGAGCCCAGCATGACATTCGCTGCTTGCTTGGAGACTAACCTTCCAGAAATCTGTGTCAGTGTTCATAGGAAGTGAGATTTTCCCCCCCAAAATTTCTGCTGCTTTGCCAAGAACAAAGCACACTGCAGAGGCCATGAGACGACTTCATTGGGGTAAGATTAAACAGTATTTTAGTGCTATGTACTTCAGCTATTCTTCCTGAATAATTATTCACATTCAGGAATGCAACAAGCCATTTTTCAAAACCCACCAGCTTCAAGCGTATCTCAAACTTCAGCAGCTTACTCAATAAAAGAAAACAAGTTAAAAATCCCTATAAGCACGTACTACAAGCTCTTATTTAACTCTCTCAACAATAACAGCACTAAGGCTGGCCATGTTGATGTCTGCATTCCAATTATAATTGCAATAATAGTCCAGATACATTTCAAGCAATAGTTTGCTGCTGTCTGAATGAAAATCACCATTGATCTGTACATTTCCATGTATGTTCAAGATGATCTAGTTTTACAGCTACCTTTCCCAGGCTTGCAATGCAGTTCTGTGATGGGGAAGCCCTTAAATGCTGTTGTGCTCATGCAGAAAGTGGCCTGTTTTTCTCCTTTCCCAGATCATATGTACTTTGAAAATTATTTTTAGCCTATTTAATGAACAGTAAAAAAGCACCAGGAGTAGCACTTGAAATAAATAGCTGATTCTAGCTAAAATATTTTTTGACTATTAATGTGGTATGCAAGACACAAAGGTTTGCTGTGCTATGAATATTGAAAAGTCCTTATAGCAACAGTGTGTATTTGCCAAATAGCTCTCTAAATTTCTCTAGAATTTTCATTTAAGACAATTAGCTCTGAATCCTGGTGACTGGCTGAGTGCTCTTGCAAACTTTCCAATTTGAAATCATATATAAAGGTAATTTTTGGTTATTGATCTTCTTGTCTCCGGAGCTCTTTGCCCACACGCTGCTCTGACAGCATGATCCTAAATCCCTGATGTGCCTTGAAAAGCGCATCGATAAGCTCCGCTGGAGCCGGTCAGGACTGGCCGGGGAAGAAACCCTGGGCAAAGCAAAGAATATACTAAGAAGCTTAAGTGTTCCGTGCAGGGGATGGTTTATAGAAATCTATCTGTTGTTATGTTATTATCTATCAATAAAATAGTTACTTGTATTGATTCTATAAGCCCTAGGAACCTAAGTTATGAATTCTAATTTTAGTGACATATGTATTCACTGATTAATATGCAACATTGTCTGTGCTTTTCAGGATGCGGAATATGCTGAAAACCTGAATAGCTCAAAATGATCAAAAGAACAAAGTCCACTGAAGAATATCCTTGGAGAGAAAGATGTGTCACACAGCAAGATCCCATCTCAGCTTCTTTAACGACAGACAGCCACAGGAAAGTGTGCTAGGAAGCATCACTCTGCTCTTGCCCTTTTCTTGGGCTCTTTTCTAAATATTGGCTATAGGCAATGGTAGATATATGTGTATATATATAAAAATAATCTCTAGGAGAATCTTTTCTTTTGTCCAACTTAACCACTTTTCTGCATCCGACCAGTGGGAAATCACTACCATCTGCATGCCAGTGAAGTTCTCCAAAGCAAGCTGGCTGCCGACAATGAGGATTACTGCAGCAAACGTGGAAATGAAGGCAATTTATTTAGGGTATATTCAAAGCAAGATCCAAAAAATCCCGCAAGGCCACAACTGGAAGACAGCACATGATGGGCAGCATCGCATTAAATAAATTTTATGTAGCAAACTGGGCTGCCGAGCTGAGCGTGGCCACGCTGCTGGACCCCAGCTCCCCATGGTGGGGCTGGCGGGATGCGCTCTAGCTCCTTTGGCAATCAAAGTTGCTGCGTTTCCCTCCGCAGATCAATTTTTATAACTTTAAAACAATGAAAGGCGCAGTAATGTATTATAAATTCAAATCACCCAGCATGATCTTAACTGTGCAGATGCAAAGGTCATTAAATAATGTCATTCTTAGCCATATGCCGTGGGGAGGTATCTATCACATATCATTTAGTATTCAGATGGAAGGAAAAATGATTAATTCTTACTGTGCCTTGTATGATTCACTTATTAATGTTTCTTGCAGGACAATCTGGGCTTGATTTTTTTTTGGCTAATGCATACTGGAACTAAGCTTAGTGTTTTTGTTTCAGGACAAATTAGTAGCATACATTAGCTTGTGCCAGTTAAATATTTTAGATGTAAAAATCACTTATGAGACGACTATTTGGGCTTTTATTCTTTTCTGTGAGGCATCTGAACTCAATACCCCAAGTAATAAGGTAAGTTAGGAAAGGAAGAAACTAGATGCTAGAGGGGATCATAGCTGATGATGAAGGTCCCAAATGACCTGCTTCAGCAACCATGCCATGTCCTTCTAGCAAAGACCAAGCTTGGAAGCTCATTCTTAATGGAAAAGCCAAAGTAACCTCCAAAAGGACTAAAAAATCATCTAGAGAATATGTTTAGGCCATTAAGAGTTATTTTAGAGAAGGAAAATTCTGGAGACCCTTTTTGGGGACGGACATTCTGCAAGGTGCTCATTCTGCACGCACAGATCGATTCTGCGGCAGCCCAAATGGCTCAGGAAGGAAACTGGGAATTTGCAGATTCAATTATTTCTCTATTTCTTGCCAGAAAATGGCTCCTATGTTCCTGTGCTGCTTCGGCCATAATCAGGCTGGGCTTCGTTTGCTTATTTCTAAACCGTAACTAAATACATGCACAGTTCTGTCGGAAACATTTTAATAAAAGCAAATGGGCAATAAAATCCCTCTAATAAGTAACTGCAAGCAGCCCAGTGAAATACCAGTGAGGCAGGAAGCAAAATAAGCCGCGTCTGACAGTAAGGCAGGAATGTTTGCCTACACATAAAGTGCAAGCGCGTAGGACTAGTCATGATGAAGTCACCTTTTGGGCTCTCTTCACCATGTGCACATATCTTAGGTTGTATTTTTCTAGCAAATAAGAGTTTCGTGATAGTATTAAAGATAATTTTTTATTCGCAGCCTGAATACCCTAAAGTGGTAGATGCAGCAGCCTGGAAATATGTAGCAATTAGGCCACCTGTATGGTGCAAATCATTTACAGAAACAATGTTTTTTACACTTCATTAATGTTCAGGTAGTTTGTGGCAAAACGAACTTAATTAAAATTCTTTTGGACAATTACCCTGCGACATGGAAATACAAGTGAAAACTTTATCTGCAATCAGAAGTGCAATCAGAAATGAATTTAAATTAGTCAGAAATAGATGCTCTGTTTGGATTTTCTGTTTGTCACTAATATCTTTAATTGGAAAATCTGAATGTCCCCTCCCATCAGGGGAATAGCATTTTCTTTTAGGTCTTATCAAAAACAAAATCACTTGTATACAAACTCAGGAAAGACATCTGTAGATATGCTCACATTAACCTGTCTGAAATCTTTGAGTTCCTTCTCAAAATTTTCTATGCTTTTATATTTCTTCTGTACTTTACTCAAATCCTGATTAGACCACTAGGGGAGCAATGAGGATAATACTCCCTTTGTTTTTAATCAGTATTTTTCCATTGTTAACCATCACACTGAAAAAAAAATCCTTTTGCTGCATTGTAGTTCTAATCAATATATTAAGTTCTGTGTCAGTAAACATATATTTTCACAGCTACACTGGATAATCACTACTGTCAGCTTCCTTGGAGAAGAATCAAAATGATATCCCTCCAGATGAAACAAATCAGCAGTGCTTCCAAATCAGAACGTGTTGAGTTTCTCCTAGCAAGTTGCCTCATGCATCCTTTGAAATCCTTCCCATTCCTTAAATCAAATATGAGCAGAAGACCAAGGAATGTCAGCCTGAGCAAACCCTTCAGAGATGAAGAGCAGCCTGGTTATTTGCAGCACGTTCAAAATCTGTGATGGAGAAAAGTTGTGGCTGAGGTTATTGAAGGGGGACCAAAGGAGGAAGCGGCTGGACACAACCTGCTCTGAAAATCAGCACAAACAGCTCGTAGTGGAGGAGCTGCAGAGAAGTGGCAGGGCTGGCCATGGTGTGGCCTTGCACATGGTGCTTTAAATCAACAATCATCACAGATGCTTGCAGCAGCTCAGCTTTTTGCAGGGCAACCTGTAGGCAGCAATGCTGACATTTCTGGCGTTGACGAGTCTGATGCCCCTGCAGTTCTCGCTTTGGCCCAAAACATCAATAACCGGTGTGGCCAGATGATTCAGGGGGTGACTAACCATGCACAGGCACAAAAAATAATGTTTTCTGTTCTTTTTCCATACTGCATCCGGCAGAGAGCGACATCTGAGTCACTACAGCCACTGTGGCTATCTGATTTCATCAATGTGCAGAGTATTTTGTACAATAGGCGATCCTTATCTCAAAAAACCAAAAGATTGTCAGGGATTTGGATGCCATATTTTAATACTTTGTGCATTTATAAAAAGAAATGTTGAATTGCTCGGAGTTGCTGTAAATGTTTTATCCTGAGTTTTTGCAGATATCTCACAGTCATGATGTACATGGAACACGGCAAATAACAGCTTTTCCAGATGTGAAGGCTTTATTTCCACAGCCCAGGATTTCAGCCTCTTGTTGAGTGAGCAGAGCACCGACCCCTCGCGCTGTGGTGATGCTCTGTAAGGCTGGCTATCATACCGAGGTAACATTTCAGCAGCCACGTGCCCATCGGTGCAGCACAGCTGCATCTGCCTTTTCTTCCTGCCCAAATTTTTTCAATCTTATGTTACTTTGCAATGTTTGAAGTTCGATCTCATTTGTGTTTCTAATGTCCCTGCTTTCCTTCTTGCTGTATTTCTGATCTCTTAATTTCATCTGTGTGACATTTACTGTTTGGTCCTTTTTCCCATATCATTAATGAAGTTACTAGAACTGGAAATAATTCCTCGCTCTCGGGTGCTATGTTGGAGTGGCCGTGTTTGCGATCTGTACGTACGTGACGTGCTCTTCTCCCTGGTGGCCCTCAGGGAAGGGAAGATTCTTGCAGCAAAGAGCCTTGAGAGAAATTCATGGGATGATTTTTGGAGCAGAAGGAGGAGGAGCTTGGTCCCCATATGAGTATTTATAGTTAACAGCGTCTCAAGTATTCAAGGTCTTAGAAGAAGTTTGTTCCCTCTTATTTCTTGACATTGCTGTGCACATTGCACTCCTTTTTTGTTAATATAACTATTTTTTGTGAACTCTTAAGGGTCACGAGACCCTTAAGAAGGACACTTAATTATAAGCTGATATCATTACATCAAAATATCACAGAACAGGCCTTTCAGCAACAGACCACAATCATTTAAATGCAAGTTTCTAAATAATCTCTCTTCAATACAGGCTAATAAAGTAACCCTGTGAAATTCTGATGTCCTACTTGACATTTCTCAGCTTTGTAGAGCACTTCCCTTCAGGCCTGGCACACTGAGCAAAGTTCCACGATACCTTTAGTATTAATAGCTACCCTGGGTGAACACTGTTTTAGTTACCGGGTTGGTTATGGTATTAGGATAGAGACTGTGTTATCCCAGGTGCTCTACAGAAAATACCTGCTGAGCATCTTGATGGCAATGCAGCATCACAGCTCCACAAGGACGGAGAGCACAAGAGCCCTGTGTTCCTCAAAGGCCGAACACAAGATGTGCTCGTGCTTTATATAACCGGTCAAAGTGCTGGAATTTGGGAGGTAAGAGTGAGAACTGGAAAAGGGGTCACAAGAGAAAAGACTGAATATAACGAGCAACCTGTTGAACGCCCTGGCTGCCTAGGAGGAACTGGCAACTTTGCAAAGCTCACAGCTTCAACTTCTGCACTGGAAGTTGTGATTATAGGGATAACTCTGAAATAGTTAACTGTAACTTAGTTATAACTGGTTAAATTACAACTAAGATAGTTAAGACTAAACAAGAAAGAAGAAAAGGTTCCTGTGCTGCAGATCAGGAACATATACAGTGCACTTCTGGAAGTAGCTAAAGCCATTTACAGCAATCTTAAATACTACCAGAAAGTTGCTGTCTCTTGTTAGTTGCCCTGAATTCCACTGGATAATCAGGACTAAATTTTAAGAAAGATACATCTAGATACTGATTTATCTCAGCAACTGAAAAACTTACAGAAAGCCGGGAAACTGTATAGACATAAAAACAGTATCAGCAATTAGAGTCATTTTTTATTATATCTAATGCATTCTGCATGAGGAAAAGGAAACAAAATCAAAAGTAATGCTGTTTTCATTTTGAAGTGAAATAAATGCAAAGAAAAAGTGGCTTATAAAATTTGAATCACAATGTTCTTATGAAACTGCAGAAAAAAAGAGAACTTCTTGCAGTGCTCTGCTGGGCGTTACATAGGATGGCTCATTACATCTCTCAGTTTGATTCAGGTACTTGCCAGACACAGTTGTTAAAACGCTACTTTTTATTGCTGCTGTTTAGGTTTTGATTTTAATTCCGACTGCTGTTCTGCCAGCACCGCTCCAGTACATCCAGGAGCCCTTCCTTCAAGAGGAACTGTGGCTCCAGCACCAGTAAGCATCATTTCAAGTGTCTGTTTTGAAAGTCTCGGTTTATAACAGCCCAAGGAAAGTACATGGATATTGGAGGTTAATCCATTTTGGGAGGGGGATTTTCTAGTGTGCAATAAGGTCTGGGCTGTGGCTGCGATCTTGGATAAGTCTGTGATACTCAGCAATCAGAGCAGCAAATACCGATATGCTATTAGATATTTACTTTTCAGGTTTTAACAAGTTTTAAGGCTAAATGCAGTGGATTTAAGAGCAAAATGGCCTTCTGGAGTGCTAGGAATTAAGTACTTGGGTTGAATTCGTTAAAAGCAAGGGATCCTTGCTACTGCTTTGCACTTGTGTTGGTCTTCACCCTAACACCACCTTAAAGCAAACCACGTTTAAAGTGCTACTGAATGAAGCTACTGATGTTTATATCTATCTTGGTCTGGTATGAATTATCCTTCAATGCTAAAGGTAATGAAGTAGCAACCCATGAATTATAAACAGGAGGGGAACGGAAACCTCTTTTCCCTGTGTGTATTTACTCAGCCTGCATTGCTGCTGCATCTCCTGCTGTGTGGACAGCCCCTCGCAATGTCTCTCGTAGGCTGCCTGTGCTTTTGCCGCCATACAGACGGGACCTAAGATATCACGAGGTTAAACGGCTTGCCTGACACGACAGAGGCAGCCTGGAGCATCTGAGCCTCAATACAGAGCCTCAGTCACAAAATGATCTTGTAAAATAACTTCGCCAGGGACCCATGAAAGTCAAGGTGCAGGAAAGGAGATTAATACTTCAATGGAAGAAGTACCAAATGCTTTTTGTTGAGTTTATCAGATTACGGAAAACTAGAAGGAGAAATCTGCCAGAGCAGTGTGTGAATGTGTCCTTTCAGCTTCTCCTTTGCAACTGCATCATCCCCCAGTCTGCCGAGGTCCTAGGCAAGCACAGACCAAATCCCATGCTCATCTGCCCGATCCGGTAATTGAAACTGCAAATATCCCATTAGGATGAGCAAATCCAGGACTGCATGTGCATTCCTACATGCCCATGACTGACAGACTCTATCATGTGCTAATGCTGGCTGTTTGCCAGCATTTCCCCTTGTATATTTGGACTGCTTTGCTAGGCAAGAGAGTGCTGTGCACTA
The DNA here is from genome assembly GCA_013398315.1 of Nothoprocta pentlandii. Taxonomy (NCBI): domain Eukaryota; kingdom Metazoa; phylum Chordata; class Aves; order Tinamiformes; family Tinamidae; genus Nothoprocta; species Nothoprocta pentlandii. The sequence goes on from VZSG01000104.1 coordinate 1,253,867, forward strand.
CAAGCCTGGCTGGAAATCCTAGCCAAGATGCCATATTAATATATATGTAAACATTTGCATTTGAGTGACCCTTTAAGCCAACAGCACTTTAAGGAAGCCGTGTGGAAGATACCACCAAATGGAGATATGGACGTTTTTAGCCTTGTGCTGGTGTGTGTTACCTTTAGGTGCTCAAGGTAAGGAAGTATTAACTCGCGTGGTACAAAAGCAATGGAGGAAGGAAATGTGCTTTGACTGTTAATCATCACTTGCATTTTTTTGCTACTTCAAAGTTAAAATTATGATTAAAAAACATAAATGGGTGAATTTTGTGTCAAAGGAAGTGATTTTTTTTTACCAAAATTAAAAAAGCTACAAGTTCATAGTTCAGTGGAACCGGCTCTATCAATTATCTTATTTTTAATTTCAGTGTGTGAGATAATGGGATCTCTAAGTGCCTTACAGCCATTGTAAGAATTTCTATTACATCTTTTACATAACTTGATGCATCCATTTGGAGAAAATGGAGCATAACACACATCTTCAAGGATTTTGCTTTCTAAAGCATAACTGCAACCATTGCAAGTGCAGGATTCAGTCCAGAATGATGTTTTAGAGGTATAAAATAAGGGTCTAGCCTATGGAGCCTCCTTAGATACTTAAGGTGGTCTTATAGGAGTAGATACCCTATACAAACGTATTTATTTAAATCACGCTGGTCTAGCTACCATTAACAAACTACCATTACAGCAGCTACACCAGTGATTCATTTTTGAGCAACTCTTTCCTCCTGCTCCATCCTTCACTATGTTCGCCACTCTCAGACCTCACGGCGTTGTCAATGGGGTTTCACGGGGCTTTCAAACAGCAGGACCAACTTCTTTCAGTGAGAACATGAAAAAACTGCATGGATAAAATCTGGCCAGGTATTTTCTGTCCCTCTGCAGCACACAGGTAACTGTGTTATCCCTTCTGCCTCCTCTCTAGGCTGTCATTGCAATGTACAGCTTTTTTGCTTGTCTATTTGCTTGTCTACAAGGGCTTGCAAGAGCCGTTGTAGAATGGGGCTCTTACATCAGCTAAAACTTTGTTATTGTGCAATTTATAAATGTTTATAAAGTCATAAGAGGAAAAAAAATGGTAATGAGCAAGCTTCACTATCAATTAAATTCTATATGTGGTTTTTAGAACATTTATTAATTACAGTTGCATAAACTGCTTGCTAGAAACTAACAAGCAGTGTTTCTTCCTGTGACATTTGAAAAAATCAGAAACTGAATCCCAATAACAGCTGTTTCCTCTAAAACAAACAGCTGTTTGGCACAACTTTAGTATACATATCCATATATTATGTATAATAAATATACACATTTGTGCACAACAGTCTGACTCTTCCAATTAGCCACTCAGGTGAATAATTGTATTGTCCTCATTGGGATTGTAATGGGGCTACCATATGAGTATCCAGCTGCTTCCCTTGCTTTTAAGGAAAGAAGTACAAATCTTCAGCCTTAGCTCCCACTTTTATACCAGATTTTCAAAAGAGCTTCACCATCCAGTGTAGTGAATATTACATACCCATTTAATATCCATTTATCCTGATGCACCAAGGGATACTAAACCAATTTATGAAAGCAAACCCACATGTACAGCTCCTGGAAAGCCCTTTTAAAGATTCCCAGGATGTTGCAGGAGAAATCTGGTTTTCTCACCAAGAGCTGAACTATTCTTTAGCTTAAATTTACATGCTGGAAAGATGTAAAAAAAAAAAAATTAGTTGTCTTTTGAGCTGCATACCCACATATGTGACAGGATTGCACTCTGTGCTGAGGTCCTAGTGACAGCAGGGCCACGTGAAGAAGGGATGCGGCTGTGTCACCTTCTGTCTCAGAGCATCTAATGAAATAAAGGGCTGAAGCTCTGTCTTTTCCTCCCTCATTATTGTCCAAATAATGAGCATATTGGCTCTGGTGCTAAGCTAATGCAGTTCTCAGAATAACTTCAAATAAAAGGAAAAAGTGCAGGCAGCAAAGAGCAGGAGGGTGAAATTTGAGTTAGGAGGACAATATGTTTATACCTTGCTGCCATCCCTATGTAAAGTAGCATCATGAGAGAGATTCTGCTTCCTGCTAAATTACATAAAAGTCAGGAGTCTCATTTAGTTCTTATTATTTTTCAGTTAACTGTTAATTAAAGGGGAAAAAAAACCAGCACTATAAAAAGTTTCCCGATATTTTTTTCATCTTTACTTTTAAGAAAGGAGATCTATTGCACAGGAGAGAGTAATTTCCAAGACAACCTTACTTTTAAAAAGAAATAAGCCTAGAAGCAGGAACGTAACAATGTTCTGTATCCCTTCCCATTTTGCTGTGATGTGTTTATTTACCCCAGCTGCCCATGCAATTTTCCCCTGCAGATATGGCACCCATCTTCCTGACTATGTGTTAAATAACGTAAGACAGGGTGGTTCAGTCAGCACCCTCCTCAAATGGGGCACTCTAATAAGAAATCAGCCCTATCAGTGTTTTAAATTAATACACTGAATGATCAGCCAGATAATAATTAAACTAATGTGCCCAAATTTCTTGGTTTTGCTATAATGGAGGAAGGTATTAAAAGGGCTACAGGGAGATCACTGGATTAAAAAAGAAAAAAAGTCTTAATCATCACCACAAATCCTCCTCAGCTCTCCTGTAGCACACAGGATTTAGGAACACTCATTTAGGTTCCAGCTGATGCAATTTTGGGCACTTGGTCTCTTTCTGTTATTTGGTGGTGATGAAGAAAATTCTTGTATGTGTTTCACACCAACTTCCCCACTGATTGGTCTTTTGTTACTTTTATAATGGAGTGATATATGGTTTTAGAAAAGAATTTTTAAAAAAGGTTTTGTTCAGAATTCCTTCTGCCTGCAGACAATAAACATTAGGGCTGTGCTTTTCATCTTCATCTGTGGTTCACAGTACCTATGAAAAGAATGTTTCCCTGCTGTGTATGTGTAATGTTTGCCAGTTTCCAGAATTTGAAAAGCTGCTGCTTCAATATATGCTTTCCACCCAAAAATTCTGTGTAAGTCAAAAAGGCAGGAGAGTATTCTTTCAATGTCATGGCATATCATTTATGCAAAGGGAATTAAATAACCAGTTATGGAGGTAATAAATAATTGTAATTTTAAGGAAATTCTAAGGAAAAAAAAATCATATTAGAAGCTGTGGGGTTTCCCATTGGAATTAAGCTGATTTCATGCACACAGGATGCACTTTCTTATACAAAAGTGCAGAGAATTTAAGCAAGATTCCTGTAATTGATTGCTTGCTCTGCATTCCTGGTAGGTGTAGCGGCAGACTGGTAAAGTGACATAACAACTATTTGCAAGTCTACATGCTGCCTGATGTTACTAAGGTAACTAAATTGCACAGTGATCTGCTTTGAAGTCTCTATGAAGATAAAGCGGTCAGCGCTGCTGCACTCTGAAAATGTCAGGTATTGACCCTTTTCCATATTACTTAGAATCTAATGAGAAGCAGAAATCATTTGGTCACAATATTACGGATAGCTATGAGAACTGTAATATTCCATATTTTTGCCTTGCCTGCCAGTCCTGCTTTTTTTTTTTTTTTTTTTTTTTTTTTTTTTTTTT
>VZSG01000104.1:1257876-1281526 GCA_013398315.1 Nothoprocta pentlandii
TTTTTTTTTTTTTTTTTTTTTTTTTTTTTTTTTTCACTCAGATTCTCTTTGAAATTAGAGTTTCTAAGGAAACACAGGACCCCTTGCTGGAGGTGCAGCTTGCCACAGCAAGCGCTTGGAAGGGTCTGGAGGACAATTAAGCTTTGAGGTTGTCCTCCCTGACTACCCTGAAGACCAGGCGCACGGCTTGTCCCTCGTTTGTCACCTCTCCACACTGCGGCAGCTTCTGTATCCTGCTGCAATGACTCAGGAAAACCCGGCTCCAGACACCTTGGGAAGTGCTGGATACCGGAGGCGCTCTCTGCTCTGACAGGGAGTCCTGTCCTCCATCTTGTTTCCTTCTGCTGTCTTTTATAAGATGAAGTGCAGGAGATGTGTGTGGGGGCGTATTTTGGCCTCTGTCACCGTGACACTAACAAAGGGGGCTGCTAATCTTGGAAAATAATTTACTTAAACCGTCGCCAGGCTGTAAGTGCCAGGCAGAGGCGCAACACTAGGGGGAGCAAGGGGGGAACCCCTCTCTTTCCCCCCCCCCCCCAAAAAAAAAAAGAAAAAACACTCTTGCTTTTAGGAGTTTCCATCTTGAATGACTTTAAAAAAAATGGTAGATTCTCCCCCAAAGCCCCTAATACGACTTGTAAACCCAGGATGGAAGGAAAGAGGCCGCCGGTGGTGCCGAGCACCCGATACAGGCGGCCCTGAGGCGTGTTGCCCCTGAGGCACCTCACGGTAATGGCGCCTCCCCGCAACGGCCCTAACGGCCTTAACGGCTCTAGCGGCCGTAACGGCCGCGGGGCAGCAGGGAGCGTCCCCCATTCTGCGCTGAGACGGCGCTGCTTGTGCTCAGGGTGAGCGCCCCGCAGTAATACACGACAAAGCTGGGGTGATTTATTTATTTATCAGCTTATTTATTTATTTTTTTTCCCCAGTTGAGCTCAGCATAGCTAGTTTCGTTGGTCTTGGAGGTGCCCCTGTATTTCTTCTGGCAGCTTCCCTGTAATTACTGCTTTGCCAAACCTGTAGGAGATTCTCAGCTTTTGGAGCCACAACAATTGTAAAACAAAACAAAAACAACAACAACAACAACAACAAAAAAAGGATAAATAAAATCAAGAGAAAAAGCCTACATGTTAAAAGAAGTGAAATGCTGCAACACAAATATGGCCCAGAGAAATCTTAGGATTTTGGTTCCCACATCAAGTGTCTTGTCTTAATATTGAAAATAAAAAAAGTCAAAAAGAACAACATGCTTATATGAAAAGGACAAATGAAGGGAAAATATCTTTTCTGACTCCTGAGTAGGAAGATGTTACACTGCATTCCCCGCTATGTCTGCGCTCCTGCCTGTGTGTAGGAGTGTGTATTTGTGAAGTGGTGCAAAATAACAAGTCAATAAAAACCCTGCTAACGGGCGCTGCTTGCTCCGCACGCCGTTACCAACAGGCCAATTTGCATAGCGCCTATTTTAGAAACCCTGAAGTACTGCGAAAGCCTAAATAAGTCACAACTACTGCATAAAAACAAGTTAAGATCATTATTCACATGGATTACTCCTAAAGGATATGCTCATTTAAATTAGTTCTTGCTTACTAAATTAGCTAGGAAGAACAATCTCATGTTAATATTTAGCTGCCCAAGAGAGGTAATCAACGAGAGAATATAGTTATCATTAGCACGGTGCTTAATAATTTTTTTAAGACACATAATGCACCAGTCTATGGAGGCGGAGATGCTCCTGGCCTTTCTATGGCCCCTTTTGCTGGATACCTGGCTGTCTAGCCATGTTTAGACATGGGGTTTATTAATAACTGATTGAAACTATTACTTGCTTTTCTTTGCATTTTTGAAAATGACTGTCCACATTTTCTTTGAAAGCACAATTTCATGAATCAATTGATTGTATCATCCTGGAATATGACAGTCCTTTCCCTGGGCTTCTGGAAGGACTAACCGCTGAGTGATAGCCCCGCAGGCACTCCAGATAACTGAGTTCTTCACTGTTGAATTTGATTTTTTTCTTTCCTATTCCTGTATTTCTGGAGAAATCTGCCTGAACCAACTGGGTTCTGTTCATGTAGCAAAGAAACAGATGCACCCTTGAAAGACAGTCTTTACCTAAGATGTTTTGCCTGCATTTAGTCCCTCTGCTTTTGGAAGGGAATGACTCCCTTCACTCTCTTATACCTCCAGAACTCCTGTTTTTCAACAATCTCAACAATTTTTGTTCCTTGGTGGGTTGGGGTTTTATTTTTTTTTCCTAAAACACTTGCTTAGGTTTTCTCTGGCCCTGCTTAATTAACTCTAGGTTTTGTTCTTGAACAACTGGAGATTTACAAATCTTCATAAACGTTTTGCGTTTTCTGCTATTAAAAAAGGGCAAACACCAACTTTAACAGCTCACTGGTTGTTTCTAAGGTGCTAAAAAATGCAGGATGACTTCTCATTATCAACTGAATTTTACCACAACACAGAGCATAAAAGCGGGCACTAACACCTCTACCTATTTAATGGATTCAGTGGTCTAATGCTGCCATACAGAGTTATTTCTGGTGCCCCAACCTTGTAAATTCAACATAGATGTATTTTACAATGCTGACTTGAAAAACAGTAATCTTGAAATAGAAGTCAAGGACATCTTAAAAATAAGAGAATCTGTATTAGAAGTAAATGTTGTCTCGTATTAAGAAGGTTTGGAAGTATGCTTTAATCTTACTGGGTTTGGGGTTTTCTGGTCTGGTTTTCTTGGAAGAGTTTGTTCTCTTGCTGTAGTTTGTAAGTTTATTGACTATGTCTAGTCATACCCAAATCAATGGCATTTCCCTCTGATCCCTCCCAGCTGAAGGGAGCTGCTGAGCTTCGTCCTGTATAGTATCTGAGCTACTACTGCCCATTTACTCATGAAACCTCTCTAAGCACATCAGTAGATCTGCATGACCTGCAGGCTTGTGTTTATTGTAAAGGTTTTGCCCTTCTCGAATGGTCACAGTTTCCTGAAATCCCTTAGAGCTTAACTTAACTGATAGGGTTTTTCAGGCAAATTGTTCCTGGGAGGTGATGATAAAAACAAACCCTTCTGTTCTGATTTACTGATAGGCTGTAGTAATTTCCCCTATTTTAACGATGCTGGACAGTAATCACGATGTGATTGTAAGCCGCAGGAGTTTTCTTTCTGGGTCTCTACTTCTGCGATAGTTGTTTGGTCTTCTACCACTTACATATCCTCATCAAAGTGGATGGAATCAAGAAGTGCTCTTTTCAGTCATAAAGTGCTTTACAGCAAAAAGCGCAGTAAAAATGTTTAATAGTTAATGGTTGAAATAAGGATAGGAAATAAAAAAATAAAATATATATATTTTTAATAGTGGAAAAATTTGGTTGTTCCATATGTCAACCGTGGAACCCGCTTCCTACTGAGGACTGTAATTACAAAATGCTTTGACCCTCTGTTGTCTCAAGGTTATGTTCAGGGCTTACTAAACAATTCTCAGTCTCTGATGACTAATGATAAATTACAGGAATTCGTCAGAGGTCACTGTCATACCCTGGTTAATAACCATAGAAAATTTAGTGCAATTATTAATTTACTTCAAAATGATTATATAGATATTAAAAAACATTTTTTTCTTCAATGTTAAGAGAGAAAAATGTTGCTGTGCAGTTGTGGACTACTAGGGAGAGAGAAAAATGTTGCTGTGCAGTTGTGGACTACTAGGGAGCAGGATTGCTGCCTGCTAGCAAAGTGTAGTGATAGTTTAAGCTTCAATGACATTGTGATCCTGTTCAGAGTGAGCTGAAAGAGACTTGCTCTCTGGATATAACAAGTATGTCCACAATATGAATAAAGACTCACTGATTTGATCTTGGTTTAAAAACACTTGGAAAAATAAGTGTTTAACTGCTAGCAGGAAAAGTACCTTCTGTCCAGTAACCAAAGTCCTAGGAAATTTTGTGCATCCGTACATAAGTGCCAAGCGCTTTGGGGCGTTAGTTTTAGCTGCTCTGAAAATTTCTAACAAACAGCCCTGTGATGCTTGCTTAGGCACTAGGCAAATATCTGTGTTCAAAAACTGCATGTTCCCTTCTGTAGAGAGTGATTTTCAGCATCGCCGTACCCTGAAAAGTCATTCCTGCTGTCACGGGCTGTATGAACTCCAATAAAATCCTTGTGATCTAGAGTCAGGAGTGAATGTTTCAGCTTGTGCCCAGCCGTCATGTGTATAAGTAGTCACTTGGAATATTTACACAAATAGGCAATTTATTTTATGCAGTTCACTTCAGTGTGTGGGTCCAAGCTGTTCTGGCAGCATTTAGAGAGCAGGAATTTTCAGCCAGTCCATGATTCCCTTTTTTCTTTTGACAGAAGTACATTCTTTTTTTTTGTTTTCCCACTATTCAGAGCCTGTTATGAAAAATACTTTTAAATCAATAACGAGAAAGGAGCAATGTGCAAGTGTTTGATTTCTCGATGGTGAAGAGGTGATTTGAAAACATGGAATAACCAAAAAGAGAGGACTACTGGGGTTCTTCCTCCTGATGCCAGCGCTGCCTGTCATGCTATTACTTCAGGGGAAAATAACCCCAGAAATGCATCTGAAACTTCTCTTTCAGGACTTTTTTTCCAATTATGAACCGAGATTTACCACAACACAGCAGAAAAGCAGGAAAGAAAATCTCTGCACTTGCAGTGGCTTCCACAATCTAATGCCGAATCGCAGACTGTGTCTGATGCCCAGACATACTTGTGATCCCAAGTTCAAAGCAGATGCATGCTGCAATACTGCCTTGAAATATCATCACCGTTGGGCAATAGAATTAAATAGCACCTTAGAAATGAGTATCTGACTTAGGGTACTTCAAAAATGACCTCAAATGCATGAGTTTACCTTTTCCTTGTTGTTCCAGAAGTCTACATTTTGATGGTTTTTACTATTTGAATCCAAATGGAATTGATGAGTGGTCGGAGGAAGCTGATATTCATGGCCCTTTTCTTTTCTGTGAAGTTTGGGTTACTAATGGAGAAACATAAAGCACTGTAGAAGTGAGAAGGCCGAGAGGGAGAGAACTACTCTACCTCTTTCTTCACTTGTGGAAGTTTGTAACAAATCACCAAAGTTTTTCCATAAATAGGTTATTGCTTTGTCCAATATTTGGATGGGTAGAAGACTCTCCTGAGGAATATTTTTCTTCTTTCTCGTTGTAAATTGCCGCTTTTTACCAGAATGGAAAGGGGAAAGAAAGTCTTAATTCATATCTTCTTATTTATCTAACATCTAGAGTAATAAAGGATTAGGAGCCTTTACTCCAGTTATGGATTTCTCCAGCTAGGGTGAGCTGGCATGACACTGTGCCTTAAAGCAGAAAAATACTACAATATTAAATTGCTTAGGTTTACCTTCAATATAAAGAAATATTGGAAACTTATATCACCCCCGACCCTCCTTTTTTTTTTTTTTTCCTCTGGCTTCTTGATATCCAGTAGTCAAGTTTGTTATATTTCTGAGTTATCAAAGTTGAATCCGAGCCATAAAGAAAGTGTGTATGTTTCAATCCCACAGGCAAGGGTGAAATGCTGTATAAAGACAGATGATGCAAGGGCTACAGCTGCATTTTTTGGCTGTTCTGTAGTAGCTTCTCTAATAACCTGTGGGTAATTCTGGCAGTACATAATGTGAAGCCAAATTCCCTTGTTTCAACAGTCATGGGAAAGCTAATTCAGCAATTCTTGACATGTGGAAGACATGCTAGATGTTTTTGTGATCCATTTATTCACATTGGGATCCACTGTTATTATACAATGCAGAATAAGTATTATTAAAGGACCTATATAGGTCCTGCCCACATATGCATTCTGTAAATTGGCAGCAGGATTGTAGAGGCAGCATCATTGGTTCTAGAAAGGAGCTCATTTATATTTTTTAAAGCTTACAGTGTTACAAATTATTATGCTCAATATTTAAAAGAATCATGAGAATAGTTTGTCCTCATTAATTATCACCAGTCTTTCAGATGCTGCTGAAATGGATCTGGCATTCAGGCTCTGTGTGCAAATAAATAAATAAATAAATAGAAAGGTAAAAGGAGAGAATTCCTGTATCTCATGATCTGATAGCAAAGAAAACGTACAAGCGGGTAATGGAGAACATGTATGGGTTTGTGCTGCACCAGCACGGCCCTTGCACTGTTAGGGTTCAGTTCAGTTGGGTGAAACCCATGTCGGCATCAGCATGAGGGAGACCTTGGCCTTCTGCAAAGAGGTCCTACTCTCTCCAAGAGGAGAGGGGGAAAAACAGCCAGCCAGAAGAAACTTTGTGTGTGGCTCTGCATCCTATTTTTTGAACTACTAATAAAAGCTTGGGAAGGGGAAAATAATGGCAAAGTTAGGACTCCCTCTAGAGTCTGTATATGTTTTCTTCAAGTCGGCACAGAGGGTGCACATTCCTGGGACTCCATTCCTGGGATTTCAGTGGAACTGGTCATCCTGGGGAGGTTCATAGAGGCAGCTGCGATCATGTGTGCTCTGGGTAATGCAAGAGAACAACCAGCACCTGAATCTGAGCCCAGGAGGAAAAATTCCCTTCCAATTTCCATGGATATAGTTCACTATAGAAGTTTAAATTGCTTGAAGCATAACATGGCTTTCTCAAACCTATTGAAGGTGTTTAGTATAACATGAATGTTTGTATAAATAAAGTGACCAAATTTGAAAAAAAGAGTCCTAACCTGAAAAACTTCACTTTTAAAATTGAGTTTTTTACAGCCAGCTTTCTGCTTGGTGTCTCCTTTCTGCTCCTTCATAACATCCTTATGAAAGAGGGCAAGCTTCTTTGTGGCAACTCTCTTGGGAGAAAAGGTTCATGAAGTTAAAAGACCACTGGTGTGGAAAAAACAACAACATAGTGGTGTGAAGCCATAAATGAATTCCTCGGAAAAACCCGTGTTGTCCTTGTGAACTTGGTTTACAAAAGGAAAGTTCATTGCTTTCTGGGAAATGACCAGGTAGACAAAAGCAAATCAGGAAACTCCAGCTTTGACAGATTAGCTTAGATGTATCTGATCTCTGTATCCATCGCAAATGCAAACTGAGAAGAATTTATGAAATAAACTCTAGTTTGGTTCATTCTATAATGTCCTGATGCACAGAACAGCTACATCTTTTTATGTCTCTTTGAGTTTGTTTCCATTTTTGGGGAAAATGGAAAATTTCCTGTTTTTTTGGGGGGAGTTTTGTTGTGTTTTATGCACAACAAAATTCTTGTGCATCATTTTTCTTCCTGTCTTTGGCACCTTTATGACCAAGTAGGCATCTGTGCTTGTAGAGAAGCACAGGCATGTCAAGTTACATAAATCAGGAAGCAGTAGCCAAAATGATGATGAAAAGAAGTGTAATCACATTGTGATCCTTAAAAATTTAAAATCACAGTAAAAGAAATAGATTTTTACATTGCTCAATATCAAAAAAGCCATGTATTGTAAACTAAAATGAACCTTCAGAGACCGAAGAAGAAGAAAACCCACTGCTATAAATGTTAAAGCTTTTTCATAGCTCCACTGAATCGTTTGAAAAATAGGAATATCTTAAACTGACAACATATATTTGCCCTATCTGGCACATCTGAATATTTTTGTAGTCAAATGGTTGTTTCTGATAACCTAACTTCCCATTGTAGCTGTTTCAGACTACACTAATATACTATTTGGGCTTCTTTCCATATATACACCTGCAATATTTCTGTCTCCGTGACCAAGTGATCTACTGATGCTGACCTTGAAGTTCTGCGTCGTCATTTTTAGCTGCCAGTTATCTCACCACATTCCCATGTAGTTTTTTTTTTCAATTATTTTATATATATCCAATTATTGTTTTCTAAGTTATGTTACTGTTCAAGTAAAGCAGCAAAAACACTGTCTCTTTCATCAATTTTATGGCTCTGTTTTTCTACATCTGATACAGGTGGTTTGAGTCAGTATCCTAGAACAACGTGACGTCTGTACAAGTCAGCGGTGACCTTGACAATGAAGTAGTTTCTGTTAAAAACTGCCTTTTGGGTGATGCTTGTGTGGAGTGTGGTGAGGGGTTGTTTGTTTATTTTAATACTTCCTTAGCAGTGCAGCATGTACTGAGATCTGGGATGAAGGCAAGATACCAGGAATCTGTAATCTTTTAAGGTAGAGCTTCCTTTAAGCAAATTTAAACTATAAGATGTACCTGTGTATTCCTTTATCAGAAACCAGATCCTCTCAGTAGAGGCAGGGGAATACAGACACTAAAAATATTTCCATTTGTTAAGGTATATAATGATTGTAGATAAAAATACTCTTCCTGTAATGCCTTCCTCTCAGGAGCATGCAAAGCTCTTACGCTCTTTGCTATTGTTGTGGCCCAGTTTTCTTTATATAGTATTTTGTATAACGTATATCCCAAATGCTTTCTCAAAGTGATGCAATTAGAGTTAAGCAACAAGTAGAAATAGATAGGGAAGCAGAGGAATGTTAAGGAAGGAGAAGAGCTTTGGGAGAGGCAGGAGATTTGCTGCAGCTGTGTTAAATTGGGGGTGAGCTGGGAGGAAGGCTGTCAAGGAGTGAGGGTATAAAGAGGGAAGGACCTGGGCATTCAAGTTGGGAGTTTGTCTTGTTCTACAACCAGAATTCATACACTGTAAGTGCAATCTGAAACATGGAGTAAGTGTACCCTTTTTTAATTAAACCTTTCTGCCCTCATTTTGAATATAAGCAACCTTGCTGAAATTGGCCTGGTAGTGAGAAACCACCTTGGAGATACTTCCCAGATTAAGAGAAGGGATGCAGGAGTATGAGGGGTTTTTATTTTGTCCCTAGTTTTGTTTTCTGAATAATGTGTTTTTGTGTCAAAACAAACTTCTTGTTCTATTTTCTTGACATTTTGTAAGATAAATTGCAGAATATTGATGGTTGACATGAATAGTTCTGTAATGGCCCCTAGAATCAGAAAATAATCTTCAGTCCAGTCACCTTGCAGAGCTTTCTCTTTGGTCAGATGTTATTTCAGTGCTTACTGGTTCATTCTCCAAAGCACAGAGCAGGGGTTTGTAATCAAGTCTCTCACTCTGACTCATTGTTTGTATTCCTGGTTGTTTTTTCTCAGCTAGTTGATGTGCTCTGCTGTGGAGCTTTTCACATCTTCCAGCTGAATCATAGTTAAATTAAAATGATTGTGGCTTTTTTGAAAGTTTACTTTTTGTGCTTCTTGTGTCTTAAAATCCTAGCTCTTCTGTAACATCCGAAAGGGCTGCAAAGACTCTTAAATGGAAAATGAGAAATGTGTCTAACGAATATTTGCTGCAGCAATTTCCTGTAGTTATGTTAAATCATATTTTGTATCTTTGTTTCCCAAGCATTATTCCTTTTCTTGCACTTTTTCAATAAAACTAAAGGTGACTTATGCACCTTCCCTGCATTTTTTTTTTTTTTTTTTTTTTTTTTTTTTTTTTTNTTGATGTTTTCCAGCTTTCCTTAATAGCAGGTGGGAGTTTGATGTTTTCCAGCTTTCCTTAATAGCAGGTGGGAGTCATAGTAGGAGGTAAGGTTTAGAAGCCCCAAATACTCCATCTTCCACATGTAATGAAAAAGTTTTGGGGGGATTAATGTAAAAAAAACTTAGATATTTAATATGTGGCTTGGAAATGCAACTCCGTAGGTACATACACTACTACTCCAGTGTTGGTAAATAGCTCTAATCAAGATTGATGTTCATAAGCTTCTTGCAAACCTAGTGCTTTGTAAACATTTAGATCAAAGCACGTTCTGAAGAATGCTTTGAAAGGTGTGTTCTGAAGACCCGTGTGATTGTGGCATTTTATCATTATGCTTTACCGATGACAGATCACCTCAGCTCATGAGTACCCGAGAGAAACCAAATGCCTTTTTTATGGAAAGGTTGTTCGACTGGTGAGGAGAGATTTTTACAAAATAGAAGTTTACTTTTAATCATCCAACTGGGAAAATGCAGGAAAAAAAATCAGTATCTTTGAATCCATACACGATTTTTTTTCTGCTAATATAATAAATAGACTTTCATAAAAGTCTTTATAGGGAAAGAGGCAGATGCACTACAAATATTCTCGCTGGCTGGAACTCAAATCCAAGAGTGAGTCTGATCCGAACTGACTTAATCTGTTTCATCAATGTGCTCAATCAAAGCAGCCTCAAACTTTGACTTGCAGTTTGCCAACTGGCATTTGTTGGTGTTCTCAGGCATGGCAAAAATACTCGGTAAATGCATATTTGGCTGATTTACCATCTGTTTATAGATAATATGCAGATAGGAAGAGGTGAGGCCATAAATTCTTATTAGTTTGCTCATGTACGTTCTTGAGTATTGCCTGGCTCAGGGTGCTGACTTGTTTGTGAAGGCAACCCCAGTTGACGTGGTCAGGTGGTGGTGATAGTCTTGCCACTGCTCCAGGATGTCTGCAGAGACTTTTTCAATCAATGTCTCCTGTGATTATGCCATCTGAGCAAATTCCCTTTATATAAAAATGCATTTCAGGTGCTTGTCCTGTTTTTGCTGCTGACCTTCAGGCATAGAAGGTACCTAAGAAGAAATTCTAAATTGTCATCTGATAAAGGATTGTTAGTGCTAGACCAACTTTATTAGCATTGACTTTAGAAAAAAGAAAAAAAAAGTGTTTATTTCTAATTCTGAAGATGGGTTAGCTGCTATATCACTTTATGAAAGCAGAAATTCACAGTGACTTCACTCAGCCGGTCCACATGATTTTGTAGTCAGCAATTTGGACTGGTAGGACTTGCCTGCACATTTGTTAGGCTAATTCAGTCGTTTACCCAAGCGTTTTTATTTGTACATAATTGGTAGGTGATTGCTCTCCAACCTGTTTGAGGTAGATGCATGATAACTGAACAGACTATTAGTTTTTATGCTACTTCCATGAATATTGAATGTGAAAATGGTAGTTTATTGGAGGCATTGAGAGCAAATATTTTTCAGTGAATTAAGCTAGAAAGAGGAATCACTGCTGAGGAAAGGTGAGGACTGTAAAGGCGGTTGCTCTGTGCGCTTCCTACAGGTCAGGTCTACCCAGATTGATTTAAGCAAATCTGAATAGTTTCTAGGCTTGCCTAATTATAGCAAAGGAACTAATAGTGAACCAGGGATGGCTCTGAACTTTTCAACTAATGTGTTGCTTTGTATAAAATTCACTTTTCTTCACTTAAAATGTACATTTCTGGCACTATCACCATATATATTGAAAGTAGTATCAAATAATGACACTTACTGCCGTTCACTTTAATTCCTAAAGTACAACACGGATTCCTGAATTCCTAAAATATCACGGAACTGTATGCCTGCTCATTCCTTTGTGTTGTATTTGTCTGAATACTGCAGTAATCCATTGTTTTCCAGTTGATTATACTGTGGCTTCTTGGGGTGAGCAAAAACGAAACTGTTGGGTAATTGTTTCTCAGATAAGTGTCATGCTATGCCTTGATATTTGCCAGCAAATAAATGCGTAGAATCTTGTTGCATTAGAGCTGAATAGTCATGGTGTTTTGAGAAGCAGTTCACTGAGTTGTGTTTTACAGAGCTGGTGCCTAGACCATGTCTGCTGTAGATATGCATGATGCTGGCAAGGCTTTTCCAAAGCCTTTAATATTCTTAGGATTTTTTTTCCTGAGGAGGAGGAAAAATGCATTATTATGTACACTTCTTGCCAGATGTGACCATTTGGCATTTGGGTATGGGATCTTGGGGTCTTACGGATGCAGTATATGGAATTGTGATGTTAGCAAAGTGGGTGCAAAGCAGGAAGCAAGTCAAGCTCCCAAAGAGCCAGAGCTTGGCATTGCTCAGCTGCTGGCACCAGGCTCTGCTTGGGCTGCTGCTCAAGCAAATGATGAGACTTCCAAGTTACTGAGAACAAAAGTGATGTAAAAAGTCCAACTCAGTTGTCATCCAGGTTTAACTCTACAGGCATAGGGAAAAAGGTTACCTCAACTCATGGTGTCCAAATATTTTAGGCTAGAACTAAAAAGAAGAGAAATCTAATAAGTATTGTTATTTATTTTGCTTTTATGACATGCTTTCCCCAGCCCTCCACCCCCCAAAATAGGCACTACTTAGAATACTTAGACTACTTAGATGGATGTTTAGAAGGCATCACTGAACAGACGATATGCTAAATGTAAATGCAACATTAAAAGAAAAAAAAACCCATTTTAATTATTTTTAGTACAGACTGGAAGATTAAAGAGTGTTTTAAATAGATGTCAAACAACCATTACTTTTGCAAATTCATTATTCTTTGTTAAGATAACAATTAACATGTATATAATGGGACTGAAACAAGTTCACCACTCATAAGAACAAAGCTAATTAGGATTTTACTAAAAGTGTGTGAGCCTGTTTGAAATTGCCTCAAGCAGCAGGGAATGATAGAGGATTCAAGTTGAACTGATACTAAGGAAAAAGACGCTGTCTGAAGCAGCCACAGCCAACTCCTGGTAGGAAAAGTAAAGAAAAACTTAATATAAATGATCTAAACTCATTTCACCATTTCTATCTCATTTGTTTATTAAGTAAGAGAGATGGTTAAATTGACTAGATAAATTTCAGCCAAGCTCATGGGGGCCCATGTCCTAATAAAAACCATTCATCACTGGTCTGTTTATTGTTGTGGCTTCTTTCTTCCAAACATGATCTTTTTAAAGGTAAATCTAATAATATGTAATTCTGCATGTACTATTAGCGTAAAGCTTCCAGATTTCCTTTCAAAAATATGCATGTCTGTTATATCACCATTCGCTTTTTTGTTTTGTTCTTTATTTCTGTAGAGTTTCATGAGAAGGAACATACTTCATGCTCTTGCCTGGTTATAGTTACGTTCAAAATGCTGTTACTTTCAAAATGCTGTTTATCCACTAAATAGTAATGGACACATCAGTTATTTTACATTATTCCAGCACTTAAATCTCTAGTACAATTTTGTTGTTACCTTCGTGATAATGACAAGTTAAAATTCTAGTCTGAATTTTTCTTGCATTGCGCTATGCTCAACTGCTGGGTGTCCCTAGGTCCCAGTATAACTTCCCTGGTGCCTGCAGTGTGACTTTCTGTAATACCTTAAGCCAGGCTTCTCCATCATATCTGTGCTTAAAACTTGTTAAGTAGCAAGAACTTTGGCTATCATGCCTGGTAGTTCAGAAAATACAATTACTTTTCTCTGGACTGCTTCATTTATTAAAGAAACACTGAAAGAGCAGAAGTATACTTGGAGGAAGGGAAGAGTGCTCAATCCTTTCCCAGCCTTGTGCAAATAGGAAATACTGGTTTTGATTATAGAATTAAGTCTAGAAAAATAAGATGGTGTTTGGTGTTGCAAACAGTTCTTCAGTTGTAAAACTGCTTTAAAAGACTCTATTACAAATGTTTTTTAGAGAAGCACAACGAGATTGTTAGGACAGATTCATGACCGAAGAAAGCAGAGATATGTTAAAATAATGAAAAGTTCAAGACTTTTAAAGCATCAATATTTACTATTTCTGTTAATCTTCCCTTTTAGAAAGTAGGGAGATGATGCTATTACAAGCTGCAAGTAAGAATGCCTAATCAGGAAACCTTCTGGGGAATTAAATGGATGTGGTAAAGGATCGACCACCGACCTCTCGGAGTGTTGTTTAGGCAATATTATGGGCAAAAAAAAAACCTCATAAGTATTCTCTCACTTCAACTTGGAGCTTAAAAATCATATGCCCTGATACAAGTTAGGCTGTAAATTTTATTTCAGTAATTGCTCTGAAACTGGGTTTAATTTTCAAACATATACAAGTGGGAAGTATGTTGGCGAAACCTCTTGAATGTATGCAACCTAAACTTAATATAATATTTAGGAAATATAATATTTAGGAAAGCTTAATAAGTCTGGGATTTAAAATAAAAATCAATGAGAACTTCAAAGGAGCATAACAAACAAAAAGATAAGATGATGTAGTAGAAAAGTCAAATTTGGAAGGATTAGGGTTTCACCAGGAAGACTGGGGTTTTCTGTATGGAAATCTGTTGCAAGTACCTGAAGAAATGGGTGGTGAATGTGATGAATGAAGGTGACAGACTGGCTTTGTGAGAGTTGAATTAAGGATTTTGACTTACGCAGATGCACTGAAGTTTGAAGAAAAATTATTATTTGATCAGTGATGGGTACAATGGCAGGGGACATTCAGGACAAATGCCTACCTCAGTCTGGATAAAGAGAGCTTCAAAACAGGTCTTGGCTTTTATATTTGCTTTTCTTGTCACCACTAATTTTCTTTAAGCTGCAAACTTCCTAAAAATTCGGGCAATACCAACCTGGTGTTGCCTAATACCAATTGTGGATGGAGGGGGACTCTTCTTCAAAGATGAAGAAAGAAGGAATTAAACCTTGATAAAGTATTATAAAAACTTGCTGGAAATATTACTTCTCATTTTGGAATTTAAAAAAAAAAAGAGTTGGATGATGTTATGGATACTGCCAGGGTTCCTGAGATACAACTTGTCTTTTTTTAATGCTCATTTGGGCTCTTACTCCTTTTGAACTGCTAGGTGGATGAACGCAAAAACAAAGAAAAGCAGAATTGGCTGCTCAGAGAACTTGAATATTTTGGGATATTTTTGTATCCAAGCAAATTGATTGCAAAGGGCAGTGGAAAACCAAATCTGCTGTTGCATAGACTGCCTTTTGCACCCTCTGTGAGGGAGAGACTTTATCTGAATTAAGGGAGGAGAGAAAGCCATTAATCTTTGAAGGTTTACCCACACACTTGTTTTCTTATGTCCACCTCAGCTACTCTTAGGCTTGGGAAAAACAATTCTCCTCTGACTGGCCAGGCAGAAAGGTATAAATGTGGGAACTGTACCCAAGGGATAGACTGTACAAAACTCTCCTATGTCCTACCTTTGCATCCTAAAATAAAGCTCCTATGACCCGCATAAACTTGATTCTCTTTAGATCTGTGCTGTGCATGCTTGAATTGCCAAATTCAAGAATTTGCAGGTGGATTTCTGTGTAATCTGCCATTTTATCATGTAGTCACTTGGTAATGTTATCTATTTTGACTTCAAATCACAAGCACAAGTTTTTTTTTTTTTTTTTTTTCTTGCTCCCCATGTTTGATATTTATTGTGATGGACTTGAAGCTTATTGCTCCTAGGGAATGAAATCTTGATCATGGTGAGTTATGAGACTCCGTAACTTACTGTTCCTTAGCAGACAAAGAAGTCGATGAAATATTAGGACTATTTTTGGAGAGGAACAGAGTTCCAAACCCCTGCAGAACTGCACCACTGCAAATCCATAGTGCACCTGTTAAAGTTAGGTGCAGTTTTGT
This sequence comes from Nothoprocta pentlandii, assembly GCA_013398315.1. Classification (NCBI taxonomy): domain Eukaryota; kingdom Metazoa; phylum Chordata; class Aves; order Tinamiformes; family Tinamidae; genus Nothoprocta; species Nothoprocta pentlandii. Next base: position 1,273,237 of record VZSG01000104.1, read on the forward strand.
TCCCCTCGTCCCAGGTGAGGTACAGCAGGACTGGAGAGAGTACAGAGAGTGGCTGACAGCTCTGTTGAGGACACTAAATAGACTGGTACTGAATGTATTACGACTTCTCACTGGGAAAGAGAAAAGTTTATTGGCAATCATTAAATACAAAGATGTGTCCCTAGCTAAGAAAGTCCCCAAAATGGAAAAGGGGTGAGGGAAGAACACGTGTTACCAGATATGGGGCTGGTAAATTTTGCTACATTGCCCACTTTGGCTTTGACTTCCACTGAGGAAAAGCCTCCCCCAGATTTATTCTGGTTTTACTAAGGAGAGGGCTGGGCTCAGGAAACCTGATTCCCTAGAGCTGAATGTTGCTGAGAAGTTTTCTCTGCCCTTTATCAGCTTGATTTTTGTAGTGAAATTAAGAGGTCTTTTCCCTTTTACATTTTAAATGATTTCCACCTTTCTGATACTTCATACTGTAGAGGTGTTTTCATATACAGAACTAAAAAATTACGATTTACATCAGTATTTATGAAAATATGCATAAGTTAACTCTAAGTAATACTGAGGGCTGTTACCACTAACTGAACTGAAAAACAGCAATCTGAGATAATTGGCCTCAAATAATGGTAGAGATGACAGAAAATTAATGTGAGGAAGGGAGGTGGGTTATAACAATTAAATTGTTATTCTTCCAGACGAAGGAAGCCTGGAAAAGGAGACTATTTTGTGCCTGATAAAAAATATTGATGTTTGAAGTACCACAGTGAGAGCATAAAATTTTGAGAATCAGGTTTTAATAGCACCTGCAGAATAAGAAGTGCTGCCTTTGAAAGGCCCCATTTAGGCCATAAACATTTGCTGCCTGAAACGTGAACAAGAACTACTGTTTCTTCCCTCTCCTCATTCCCTGGCCCCGTGTTTTTGGGTGCAGCTCTGGGCGTGTGTTCCTCCTGTGCCTGTTAAATTCTGTGGAAGGGGATTCCGAGAGCGTCTCCAAGACCTGCGCTAGACGAATAGGCTGCCTTTGATTTTGCCGTGCTGCCGTGGTCTGAGAAGTTTTGTGCCTCTTGCATGACAGGAAAGAAAAAAAAGAAAGAAAAAAGAAAAGGAAATTCTGAGAATAAAGTCTGAAATGAGAGAGCGATCTATGGTCCAACTTCAGTGAGTGGTTTCTTTTTTATATTGGGAATGAATACTTCAGCTGAAGTGGAATAGAAGGCTTCAATGCAATCCACTCTAACTGATAGACTGAAGTGGAAGACTACATATAGCCTACCTATAACTGGTTATTTATAAGTAAATATATCTGTACTTTAGTATTGCAATTTGCTGACAGACTTTCCTGCTGCATATTGACTTCAATTATTTTTTGTGCCAAGTATGCCCTTAACTTCACAATAGACACATTTATTCATCTAGATCTACATCTGTTTCTTATCTTTTATGGAAAGCTCAGACTGCATATTTTAAAATATAGACTTTATACATAACAGCATTGAGCTAGCTTTTAAAAATGTAAGTGCATATCTCATTTCCACAAAATGGAAAAGACTAAATGAACTGATGACTATGAAAAAATAAATGCACAGTATATTAAAAACAATTGTCTTATATGCAGTACTTGTATATCAAATTCAATATTTAATATTAATCCCCCTAAACACCCCATGGGAAATTAAATGTTTTATTTGTAAAATATTGTAAGAAATTGTTCAATTTAGCACTATTCCAGTGGAAGTTTGATCCTGTTTTCATTGTAATTCATCTTGATTTGTCTAAGCTTTACCACAGTGTTCCCAACTCCTGTTACTGAAGTAAATACTAAGTTCTCTTGATTTGCTATAATGTAACATAGAGAACATATGTGAGCTGAACGGAGTAGTAGTTCACCCCAGTTTATGGAAATTTTTGATGTACCATGAGAGGTTGCTAATTGTACTAGCTGAGGATTCTAGTTCCAAAGTTAAGATGCATGAATTAACTGTCAAGCCTTCAGTAATTTCCCTGTGTTCTTCATCTTAGTAATAAAAGAGCCTGACATCAAAAAATCTGTGTTTCTGGAAATCTTTGTTCTGGAAATAAAAGCAGAAATGTAAACAAAGCAATGGCTGGTCACTAGTGCTTGCATAAAAAATAACATCAACTGATCTTACATGGCAGAGTATAATTGAAATAAACAGTTTTTCTAGTAGTTGGGCTTTTAACACAGTCTGGGTGGGGAAATACTAATTGGTGCTTGTCTAAGCTCTGGCAGAATGCAATAGCTGGAAGCACAATCCAGCTTGGTGGGAATTTGGAGAGATGTACATGGAATATGTGTGGAATAGGGGTGGAGTTGCTTAACGGGAGTTTTGAGTTTCTTCTGGACCTAGCGTGCTGCGCTCTGTACGGCTGCTGAGTCCTCACCCATGCTTATTAATGCACGCTAGTAAGAAAGTTTTGTTTTAATTCAGTAAGGCTGTTTAATTAGGGAAGGCTGTTAATCATATAGGAAGCATGTTGGTGGGAGAGCTTGTTCAACAGATTTCTCCGTGTGGAGCTGTGTCTCCCAAGGTAATAATCCGATAAAAGTCTTTACGGAAATGTTTTCTCAGTCTTGTCTTCTGAAGATTTTATATTTCAGTACAGAAAAAAAGAAATGAACGTTCATTGTCTCAACAGAATAAAACAGCAGTGGATCTCATAGTCTGGCAATCTGGATGGTTAACTAAAAACAGAAAGGCTTCAACTTGGGGCTTTGCAAGTGATATTTCAGTACGTAGCCTTGGAGCGGAGCCAAAATGTGCTGATCTTTTTGCTAAAAGGCGTTTTGTTATCTTTTCCCTCCCCACCCCTTCCCTCTAAAGACTGAGGGCATGATCAAGTCTTGGAGCATGGTGTCTTGCTGTAATGTGCGAGTGGCCTCTCCAGGCAATGCGCTCTGTCCTTCGTGGCTCTGCTTCCCCATGCACCTACCCCAGATCAGGCCCGTGGCTTCCCCTGCTGCATCCAGGCATCCCAACCCTTAGGAAAAGCTTGGCACAAATCATGGTCTCCTGCTCTGTTTAAGGCAGACCTTCCTCCCCTTTGGGGCCTGCAGATACCCTTCTAGTGTGGAGACCTAGGAAAGAGATCTACTAGTCTGTGATGCTTTAGTTAAAGAACAGTGAAACAATAGTAAACCCTTTTGATACCAAGTAAATCACAAATATATCAACCTGGAGCTACTGCTGTTCCGTCTCTGAGATCAAGCCACCATTTCATGCTGAAAACGCTGCGATGTTTGACGTGCATGTTATGGTTTGGAGAGTTCCCCACCTCATTTGCTACAGGAGTTAACCTCATGGAACAAGAAAGATAATGCAATACCAAAAAGGGAATTTCTTTTCAAAATTTGTCATAATTAAGTCCATAGTCTTCTCAATTGTTGGATCTTGAAAAACTGGCCAAATTTTATTGTGTGTTTATTGCTAAATGACTGATTACCGGATAGAAGGAACATAGCAAGCACCATATGTTTTGTTTACCTAAAGGCTCATAAATTCAATGTCTGTTGGGTCTCTCAAACATGATATGTTAGCAGATTCCTTCCAGGAAAACAAAAGCCAACTATAAAGTCATCAGGTTGAAGTATTATCCTTTCAGATGCTTTTTCAACCCAATTCATTCTTTGGCTGTAAATACAAGCCAGATGCAGTACTGAGTTCTGATTAATTGTTTGTCAAAATATGTGTAGCACGGTGAGCACAGAGGAATTGTTGGCATCTTGGGTTGCTAATGAACTATACCCAACGGTCTACGCAAAGTGTGAACGTATATAAACAAACTTTCAAGAAGAGCATATGCTTTGATAAACTGTGTTGTCTTATTAGTAATGTGAGCATCAGCGTAGGTATTCTAGATGCAGATGGATTAAATAAATTGTTCAAGTGCTTATTTTGAGCTAGCTTGCCAAGGGTGGGTTATTGCACTGCTGCTACCTAGAGCAGGTCCTGCTCTGTAAACAGGTGAAAATAAGGGTGAGTGAATTGTTATTGTAACATCACTTTAGCCTTCTAAGGAAAATAAGAAACTCTTCAGGTAGATAAGTTGAAGCATATATAAATTACTTAAGGGCGTGTGGCAGATCACTAGGAGAATACAGTGAATGACTTGTGGCAGTCTGTGTTTGGATCAGCAGACTCTGCTTGAGGTCTCTGGATAGACATAACATACATGCAATTGCTCAGTCTATATCAGGTCCTTGCTTGACCAGTCCCAAATGAAAAGGTGATTCTTTTCCAAGCCCTTTTGGAGACCTATGGCAGTATATATATTGCCCACCATATTCTTCCTACTTCCCTGGTTTAAGAAGCCTCCTATAGAGCCAGCAGCAGCCATCGGAGATCTTTGCTCTCTGTGGAAATAGCAAAGGTTACAAATAGGCAAATGGTGTGTTCTCTTAATTTACTTGCTAATTAACTTTCTCTTGATTTGCTTAATTTTTGAACCACAAAAAGTTAATGCTTTGAGATGAGACAGTATTAATTTTTTCCTTTTGCTGGCTGAAAATTAGTTGAAATGTGAACTTCTAGAGTACTGTAGGATAAACAAAGTATATGATACTAGAATAGACATAAAAAAGTTTTTCATATACAGATGCTCATTTGATTCATATATCTTTTTTCATGGCTTCAAGTTATATTCTGCAGCTGCTCGGTATAAATTATTACCATAACATATGTGTATGTACTTAAGAAATATCGTTTGGTCAAATAACAGAAGTGCAGAAAGCGGAATACTGAAATTTCAAGCAACTTGTGAAGAAACATCAAAACTATTTGGGAACAGAGAGGCAATACTGGAATACAGGTGGTGGTAATGAGATTGTGGAACACAGGGGGAGGAAATTTACTCAAACAAATACGCAAATAATCAATGAATAACAAGTTTCTGTAGATGAATCTTTGATATACGAGCCAAATGGAGAAACTTTGTTGTGCCATTTGGATACAGAAAACAAGTCTTGGTTTATTCACATTAAAGGTAAGAAAAAAATGCTGCTGTTTTTTGTTTTCTAATGGTTGCAAGTTAAATTGTTTGGAAATTCCCCGCTGCTTCCTTCTGCTTCCTGGCCTCTTAACCTAGGATTAGCACATTGCTCACAACTTCGTCATATATCCAATCTTCTCTTCAAATCTAAAAGACTTAAAATGGGTCTTCAATGTGCAGCAAAAGTGCCTGAGTTGTTTAGCTCCGACAAAGCTCCCTATAATAGAGCTAAAGCCTTATAAAGTCACAGAGCTATTTTTCTAACCTGAGAATATGCAGGAGAGAAGGAAATTCTAAATTTTAAATTCTCCACTTGCTGACCTATTTCAGTCATTAAAAACGCCTCTTAGTTACAGTAAAGTAATAGTTTTGAAAGGCTGTGCTATTAAATTTTCCTTCAGAGCACAGAAAGTTTTCTCTGTGGATTACTGTAACTTTTGCACATATCACTCCCACCTCCTCTAGGTGAATGAGGTGAAATATCTATTCCTCTCCTGTGTTTGAACCTTTTTTTTTTTTTTTTAGGAGGCAATGTTTTATTCCTTCTGAATGTATAACTTTCTGTCAGGTCAAGAAGAGTTTTCTGTGAACAGATAAATAGCTGTATTGGATTCCTACTTCCAGCTAAAACCAGTGATGTTAAACCCTCCATGAGTCTGATTCGGTTCTTGTTCAGCTCAGGAGGAGTTTTGCCTATGGGAAAGACGGAGACCTTTCACATTAACTTTGATTTCAGTTCACGTTCACTTTTGGAAAAACAGCTGATGCACCAAAATACTGCAAATACTGCATCTGCGAATGCTAACGGCTCTTTCTAGTGTATGCGATTGCCACAAAACTGCTTTTAAAATCTTAACTGCAAAGAGTACAAGCTCTTGAGTCCTCTCACTGGAATTCATCCGGTTTTTCATGAGCTTACACAGAAGAATAAACTCTAGCTCTCTCCCATCACTGAAAATATATAGTCAGGAGCTGCTTGGGCTGCAGCAACTGGAAATCACAAGTTCAACTTCATGCACTTTATAACTTGCTGTGTCAACTGAGGAGAAAAATAAGTTACTCCTAGTAATATAGTCATACCTTACTCAAATGTTAACTGGCAACAATTCAATTTAGACATAGCAAAACTAGCTTGGATATGTCTTCAGGAATGACTGTTTCCACCACAGTTGTGTGCAGTAGTGAAGATATCTTTGAGACTAAGAAGAATTTTCATCTTCTAACAAATGGGTACAATCAGAAGGTACCTGTCAGGTTATATTGAATGTAGTTGTCCAAAACTTGTTCACGGATACAAATGAAGAAAGGGTAGAACTCCCCTGTTGTGTGAAAATATGGCACTGGGGTCTACTAGTACTAATACTGAAGTTACAAGTCAGCATGTAATTATTTCTTCGCTCATTTACCTTTTTTTTCTTCAGAAATAATTTCTCATAAGAAATAAAAAAAAAAAAATGTACTGACCGTGACAGTTATGTAGGAAGATTCTGAAGAAGAGGGAAAATAAAGGAATATCATTATTACAGCCATCTCCAGTTTTTATGTGCATTCATGTTATACATAAAGAAATATTTCACTGTTAACACTGTACATATTTTCCACATTACAGTCCTTTGCATAACTGTATCTTCAGCTAAGTCATCTTTTCCTACTGGCAAGTTTTTTAGGCATTTGGGTCCCATCTACACACTCATAAAATCCCCCTCAAGCTTCTCTGTTCCAGGCTGGGGACTCCAGGCTCAACTGAATAATCTGTCATTAAAATATAATTCTTATAGCGTTACTTAGAAAGTTAATATGTTTCTTTAGGTCATTATGTTAGCTGAGACACCCATTCCATTCCAGGTGCTCGTGGCTGCTGTGCTTCCTAATGCACAAAGGCTCCAGGTGTGGCCCTTTCAGTTAGCAGCTAGACACTTATTTAGCTGATTTAGTAGCTGTTATTTTTTTGCCCACCTTTTTCTCTCTTCCCCTTTTCTCCTTCGGTTTCAATTTTATTGACATTTCTAAAAATAATTGTTTTCTGCAGTGGAGTTGCCCTTATGTATTGCTTTGTTGGAAGAAAGACTTGTTGCCAAAGCTAAAAATCGCAGTAGTGGGACTCCTACAGACAGATGTACGAAAGCATTATGTAAGACTTATATCTGGCTTTATTTCCTGTAACTTAAGCTACATTATTTTATTTATTAGTGTTTTTTAATATTGGATATTGCTTTTGAAATTTTTATACTTTACTAACCCTCTTCAATAATTTTCACTTTCTTTGGGACATCTGCTGTGGGAGAGTTTGGAGCTAAGCTGGGGAGTGAGTCTGAGGATCTCAGTGTAGTTCAGATCAGGAGCATAATCTAGATGTTTGAAAAGATCCTCTGAAATGAACTTTTCTTTTTTTTCTCCGCATTGATTTTATAAGAAGCGTAAGTTGGGTGATATGCATCCTGCTTGGGGCATTAATCATAACACAGACACGGTCTTGAAACCTCTCCAGTTGATACATCTGCACTTCTAAGTTTAAAGAGGATTCTTTTGGTTACTAATGGGACTTGTAAATGTGGTTTGTTAGAAACCTGGGTCCTCCCTGGCCTCTCTGAACTTCTCTATTGTGAACACGTTGCAGCACTGTTATGTATTCTCCTAATTGTGCAGCATTGGAAAACCTGCTCAGTAGGGACTTGTTTTTACCTCTGTGAAATGACACATCCTAACTTAATTGAAAGGGAAATGATTTTGCAGATTTACAGATTTATAAGGCTGAGAATCTGCATGAATGACTTTAATTAAATTCATTTTGCTGCAGAGCTTCCCATCGTTTCAATTGCTCAAATCTCTATACATGTTGCTCCTTCTAGCTTTTCACTTTGATTGCAGAACTGTGTTCCAGCCCTTGTCAGCTGCCTGGTGTTGCTGAGAGGAGGTGGGATTATTTCAAATGCTGTGCAGAAATAAAACTGGAAGGGTGGCCTTTCCAGATTTCTTTATTGTCTTGCTTTATGTGAGCAAATCTACATTACCTGAGTCTGTGATAAATGGAAAGAAATACAGTATCAGAAGAAAAATAACAAGGCTTTTACCTTTAGCCTTTTGTTAGTAAGCAGTACACCACATGGTTGTGATAAGAATACTCTGAATACCTTTAAGCAGATAATTGGGAGTCCCCCTCAAAGGGTGTTCAGGGAATTAAAATTAATGTGAAGACCTTATGTGTGGAGTAGCATGGTTAAAAATTGGAGAGAGAGAAAGGTGAGAGAAATAACGCTTTTTTTTTTTTTTTTTTTTTTTTTTTTTTTTTTTT